>JAGVSL010000037.1:3000000-3220393 GCA_022494535.1 Himalopsyche phryganea | reverse complement strand
CGAACCATTTACACAAAAACCCCAAAATTTTTTTGGGGAAGGGGACTTTTTTTTAATTAAAAAAAAATTTGGGTTTTTTTATGGTTTTTTAATATGGGGGTTATAAAAAAAAAGGGTTTTATGGGGGACAATTTTAACTTTTGTTAAAAAATTAATTTATTTAAAAATACAAAATGCCAAAAAAAACATTTTTCCCGGTTTTCAGTCCTATCATTGCAAGTATCACTATACTCATTTTAAGTAAACATTTCTATAGATGTTATTGATAACGTTATTGGAAAAATTTTCATTCCTAGATTCTAAAATCATACAATACGAATCAACTATTGTCATTTATAACCATCACTGTTAACAGTATTATCGCAAGCCTGACGTGTTTTAGACAGGTAAAAAATGGAAAGAACAAAATTAATGACTCTCCCAGTACATTGCAACCAATAGCCAGAAAACCATCTGCCTCTTTCCTCTCAGGACTCTCAATGTCATTTGCAATAGAATATTCCTTTTCAGGGAATGAACACCACTCCTAGAAATAAAAATCTACGCGATTTTGGAACGATATGACATGACATATTTTATTATGTACGATTAAATTATACTTTTAAACAGAATATGTATTTATTTAATAAGCTTATCACTTTAATGTATTAACTGCACGTTCTTTAAGAAAATACTTAAAATAAATAAAAATTTGAGAGAATTTTTAAAATAAAACATATGTTATGATTAGGAACGAAGTTGCTCGTCGCGAGCATTTTCAACTCACGATATTGAAAATGTTAAATAAATTAATTGAATCGGAGCGATAGAATCTTGAAATTCGTCACCGAACCCTTAACCGGTTAAATAAAGCTCACAGGTTCGAATAATTGCAAATTTATCGTCTTGAAACATTTTTCCAATGCACTGCCTCAATTATAAATTTTGACCTACATACATTTCAAATTGAGTAAACGGTTTTCTTAAGATCAGAAACATGTTTACAAATTAACGATTCATTAAATTATTCATTTTGAAAATCAGTAATATTATATTTGGAAAATAAACAACACCTGCCAAGTGAGCAGCTTGTTAATATATTAAACAATCTCTATACAGGACAATAAGAGATAACGCTTTCAATTTTCATAGATGATTAGACAAACTTTACATGAAAAATATTTCAATAAATATAAATCAATGACTAATTATTTTAGGTCGCGTAAATAATACTACAAATTTATGAAAATAGTGTTTATTTTCAAAACGAAATATATATTGAATTTTTATTGTTGTTGTATTACAATGCAAGAATATTGTGGTCAATATAATGAAATATTGTGGCAAGTTTATTGCTTTAGAACTCTGAACTAGATTCTTTTACCAATTTTTGTGGTACATAGTTACAGACAACCTCAAAAACATTGTTTTGTTTTACGCAAAACAAAGCAAAACTTTCAATGTTTTTGAAACTGCGCTGTGTTTCAAAACAAAAGAATCTATAATATTATATTTTACATAATCCCAACCGAAAAACTTATTCCCTATTGTTCTCAAATCTGTGGAGGTGGTATTCATTTAAAAATCTCAAAAATAACAATTTTTATAATCTAAAAGAGCGGCATTAAATTTATCATGCCTTTTCACTATTCATAGAATAAATTGAAAAAATAATACGCCGGTTTCACCCTTGCCTTTATACGGAATATTTACGTTTATTATTTATAGCGTTGCCTGGTAACACACTAATATTTGCATATTTCTACGATACTTACTGCTATTTATGCAAATAATTCAACTCCGGGCAGCTCAGTGGAAAGGCATCCCTTTTCCCCCGAAAGATTATTAATAAAGGAAAACTTTATAGCTTCTTATTATTTTGAAATAACATGACTTTATGCATGAAGCTTCTTAATTGACGGGCTTCAAAATTGGCCCTTTCCCTTTCAAGCATTAAAAATAATTGAATACATGTAGCATTAAACATCGAATAGGTAAAATATTTTACAACTTTTTAACACAATTGCGTAAAAGTTCAGCCATACTGACATAGTGAACATTCTTTCCGAACCACATTCTATATGATCCTAAAAACAGGGCGTTGAGAGAGATCTTATAACTGTTTCAATTCTTCTACTCTAGATGCCCGATTCTATGGAAGGTTAGCGAACAATGTGGAGTACGTCTCTCTTTCTTGGACCAGGGTTCATGCATCCAAGAGAACCTCTTTCTTCCAACGCCTCTTCTGCGCTCTAATATTCCATATGTATTTTATCTTTGTAATAATTGCAGCTTATTGCAGTCGTTACACTCTCAACAAGATATATATGCTTTTTGCCAGCTCAAATGATTATTTCTAATCAAATCAATTTCGATATTGACACTAACTTGGATCAGTGTTTGATAATAAATTTTAAATTTTTTTATTAAACAGAACGAAACAATCCAAACTAATACATTAAAAAACTAACATATTAAATACTATGTAACTATTTAAAAAAAATATATTATATCTTTATCAATAAGAATTTCAGGAAAAGGTCTAAGTAGACATCCCGAAATGGTTAAGGTAGATAGGACTTATTTTTTTAAGACATGTATTATACGTTTTGCTATCTGTGTTAGGCATGTTTCAACTTACAGTATCAATTATATCTTATAATCTGGATATATTTACATGTCCAAGACTTTATCTCGTATTTCGGAAGAAGACACTTATGAATATATGCTTCGATATTCAGTCTTTCGAATTTCAGCTTTGAACTGCCGATACGCAACATCAATCGTCAACTCTATGTATTACACATACTTGCAGCTACGCGCTTGCTTGTGTGCGTGTTGGCGGTATATATGAAGACTGGCCACAGCCATTTTCCTTGCAAAGTTGGAATATTCATTTTCTTTCTATTTACTTTAGCGACAATATGACGAGTTTAGTTAACTTCTTGATGTATTTGGGATAACTAATATATATGTCGCATAGTCATTGATTTTTTGCAGTTGAATTCGATTTATGTTTGGCCATAGTGAGCGATTTAACAGATCAATTGACTGAAAATAAATTCGTGCGAAAACGGTTCGCGTTGTAAGTGTTAAGAATAGAATGGCCGTTGACCTACTGTGGCTGACGGGCAATGAGAAAGTATTGACGTCCGTTTCTGCTGACGGTATTGAGCGTTCTGCCCGTATTATATTGATTAGTCCCCCACATATCTAATTTAAAACATCGTTAAAATTAGTTATTCTCCATGTCTTGTTACCAAGTGTGAGGTGCAACAAGTCAAAAATTCTCAAACTAATTTTATCGCATAATTTTTAGCTATAACGTTTATATTAATTCTGATTTTTTGATTATTTTATAGAAAATATTTCATAAATAAAGATTGTGACTTTTTCTTTTCCGGACATGGCGAGGCTACAGATAAAAACAATAAAAATATGAATAACTTTGTGTGTTTATGTGGTCCAAAAAAAATATGTTTGACATGCGTTTTATTAGTAATTGATTACAATTAAGGCTTTCTTAAATGAAGTATTTTTACATCTTTGTTTTGTATAATATGATTTTCAAATTCTAAATAAATATTACCTCTGAAACATTTTAGGTAAACTCATAGAAAATTATAACACGTTGTAATTGGTATACCAGCGTAGTTTGCGTCCAATTATGAAAGGATTTGAATGGTGTATTAGTAGGATAAATATATCCGCATATCATGTTGATAATGGCTTTATCCAACAATATTCACCAACAGAGCCACACTAAGAGGCACAGGAAATTTATCTTAACACTTGATTAAACGTACGCACATCTTCTAATACCGGATGAGCAGACTGCCTATTCCCTACCCCAGACGTCAAAGTAACAAATACCCCAAAAGGCAGACCGCCTGCGAAGTTCCGAATTAATATTTGCGGCCAACCATTTTGCCAACTGGCAAACTTCAAACAAAACCGAAAACAAACCGCGTCCGGGATAGATGGAAGGCATCCGCCGAACTTGCACAGAGAGGCCCATTCTCTCGAAGGGAAATAATAACATTTGAAATGCTTCCTCATCATTGTCCACCACTCAAAGTGGGCCAATTATTGCAAATCGTGCTTTCAAAGCAAATCAAAGGCATTCTTGACTTGGACTGAGGTATTGAATCCTCTAGGCTTAACCTACTTTCATAACAGAACGCTACTAGTTTGTTTAGACAAATAGCGTTACAATGTTACACTGGACCAGTTGTACATTTTACAATTAGTTAATTACTTTTGAAATATTATTATCATGTATAAATACATTTCAAAAAAATGCCAAGGTTGTCTACTGCTATGTTCCAAAACAAAATAACTATACTTAAATATATAAAACAGTAATCGTTTGTATTTAATCAGTTTGTCAAATTTTTAGTGCAAAACAGTCAAATATGAATAACACAACTGGAACGGCTTAAAACTTTTCCGAGACGGTATATTATCAAGAGCGCCATTGATTTATTTGAATCAATAAAACGTAATTATTACATAATTTAAGACATAATTTAAGACATCGACTGAGGGTGCTTGATGGAATTTCAATATCAAATTTGGATTATTGAGATTTTGTACACTTCCATGTATTTTGTCACTAACGACGCGGGTTTGGCCTTTCGGCATCTTCAGGCATTCGAGCACACGGATGGACTCGAACTGAGAGACAGTAAACAGTGTCTAACGTTTATATAGAAGATACAAATGTGACAAATATTATTTACGAGGTAAGATATTATACGTCTGAGAGCCACACTGATACCTGAGTTAAAATTTCGAGAATCGCCCTAATCCTTATTTTGTAAACACCATATTAACAGAGTGGCGAATTGCCGCTTTTCAACTTCTTTTAGAAATACCAGTGATTTTACAATTATAATAGTATTGTGGGTTTTGACGGGATGCAATTCGACGAAAGGGTAAATATATACAATCATTCCACATTTAGTGACATCTGTTAGGTGTTTCAACGTATAGGATATAATAGCGGAGAATTAGGAAGGTTCAGCTGCTCATTCAAAATTGGCAAGGAATTTAACTGGGCTCGGCTATTATATCCTATACGTTGAAACACCTAACAGATGTCACTAAATATGGAATGATTGTATATATTTACCCTTTCATCGAATTGCATCCCGTCAAAACGCACAATACTATAATTGTAAAATCACTGGTATTTCTAAAAGAAGTTGAAAAGCGGCAATTCGCCACTCTGTTAATATGGTGTTTACAAAATAAGGATTAGGGCGATTCTCGAAATTTTAACTCAGGTATCAGTGTGGCTCTCAGACGTATAATATCTTACCTCGTAAATAATATTTGTCGTATTTGTATCTTCTATATAAACGTTAGACACTGTTTACTGTCTGTCAGTTCGAGTCCATTCGTGTGCTCGAATACCTGAAGATGCCGAAAGGCGAAACCCGGGTCGTTAGTGACAAAATATATGGAAGTGTACAAAATCTGAATAATCCAAATTTATTACATAATTATTTATCAATTGAAGAGGGTGTGTTGAATAAAAATGATATTATAAATCTGTGCAATATTACAGAAGAAAGTTATATACAATCAATAAGCCTCATGAAACCTTGCAAGAAGAAATTTAGTAATATTTAATGCTACAATGTCTAGCTCTCATTGGTTATTTGGCTTCATCAATATGATCTTTGTATTAATTATGCTTAATAAATGATTTTTCTCATAAATATAACGTTATAAAGACAGGCACAAGCGTAGTGAAAATACCCATAGGCCGAAAATAAGATTACTAAAATTTAATCTGAGAAGAAATCTTGATTATAAATTTGATACATAATGAATGATTTACTTGATATTCAACGTCAATTTTTAGCAATACTGTAAAAATTTTGACCATGTCTGCATGTACATACAACATTGTGTCATCCACAAAACCGTTGACGCAAAAATCCCGCGGTTTTAAAAACTACAAATTATTTTTGCCCCGCTGTATAAACAGACTGAATGCACAATTCAGGGTGAAACATGCATGCGAAACCACTATGCTGCTTACTAAGAAACCAAACAAACAGTTTTACATAAATACCTCGTTTGCGAATATGTAAACTATGCGTTTTCGCTGTTCCCGCCTCGCAGAGCCTATAGTCTCTATGTCCCTATGGGCGCATTTGACTGGAGAGTTTTCACACTTTACAAAAGCGAGCGTTTAATTTTTCTCACCGAGAAGATTAATTATTCTGACGGATTGCTCGCTCGAGAATTCCATTGTGTGAATTATTTTTTTTGATGCACTTACTGCATTAATTTTTATGTGGCATTTTTAGTAGCTGTCTGCTCTGAGAGAGTGAGAGCAACAGTTTAGTTTAAATAATGTAATGTTGCTGTGAAAATACTGAGGCTATTATATTAAAATTGTAATTGATGATATAAGGTAAATGTACCTGTAGTTGACCATATACCAGTAGTTGACCTTTTTTCAATAAAAGTGCCCAAAATAAGAAACGTAGACGCGAGATTGCTCTAAATTGTAGTGTTTAGACAAGTAAAACTATCTTTATCGGATTGATGAACTAGCACATCACAATATATGTCATTGCGGTGCCATAGCGGCCATTTGAAAACAATACCTAATGCAGTAAGTATTTCATTTTGAATTACTTAAGAGAATTGTTAAGGATATCAGTGAATATAAGTATATGTTACTTGATTTAATCAAGAGTGGTCTTACTGGAAGCACTGAGGCAACTCTGATGAAAGATTATCATGAAACCCTCCGATTAGACATGGTCAAATACTGAAAAAAAGTGTTCAACTAGTGGAACTTTCAATTTTTTAGATTGTCAACTACTAACACATTAACATGGTTGTTAAAAATTGAACACAATTTTTTTATAACAGACCTTATCCTAATTTTTGTCTTATTATATTAATTAAGATATTTGATCCATTATGAATACACTTGATTTGTCATCATTCGGTCTAATGCTAAACGTTAATCGTTATTTTTGTTGAAGATTTCTCTTAATCTGTCATATACTGTTACGTTTACCTTATGTATAGTTTAAATTTAAGTATTAAATATTAAATATTTGGAATATTATTAATCACAATTCATACTTTGATATTATCTTTTGTCAGGCATAAAAATCAATCTACATACGACCATTTTTTTCATCCGAAAATTAAAATTGACTGACTTTGTCATCGTTACCCTATTATAATGGCTTACAATTAAATTCACTTTTTTTAGGTAATATTCATTTTAATAAAAATAGTTTTCACTTATAAAAAATACATTCCACAAATAACAAATTCTTTCACTAAAAATAAAGTGATCCCATATAATAAAATATATTTTATCATTGAATAAATATATTACACTTTCGAAATTTTTTTTCACATAGATAAAATAATTTTCACTCAATATAATTAGTCACACTTTGAAAACGATAATCGCTCGAAACTCTTATGAAATGTCACTTATTCTTTACTACTTGCTTATATTCTCTTTGCTCCAGACCAATCCTAACATAACCTACTACAACTTAACCCACTTTGTTAAAAGAATCCGTGACTAAGTGGAAACTATTAAAATCAAAGTTTGAGCTAATAATATCTAATCCAAAATGAAAATTATCGAAATAAAAGTTTGAGTATACCAAGTGAATACTATCTAACACAAAGTGCAATTGTTTATAATCCTATTATCATTAGTGAAATATTGAAATTCACCGCTTATATCACATTACAAAATTTGTTAGATACAACCGCAATATTGTATATTAAAAATCGTAATACGACAAGAGTTTGTAAAGCTTATTCTATGATAATTAAGCTCTCGTAATGAGTAAATTTTTGACTTTCAGTAACGATGTTATTAATATCCAGATTATATTAAAAACCAGCAAGCTAAAAAAATCATTAAAAGTTTTTATGGTGTGTTTGCAGCTAAAAAATTTTTAAGCACAAATTTCGTTTGGTTGGTACATAATGAAAAGGACGGTCCATAATCGTAAGCCTAAAAATTTGCTTTAATAATCTTTTATTTTTCGCGAACATTAATTAAAGAGTACAAGCGATAAAATATAAAATCCAAGATGCGGTACAAGCTGTTACTTTGTAACCAAGTTAATAAACAAATAAATTACTCACACAATTCATACCACGATCGGGTTACGTACGTCCGTACATTTTCATTTAATAATACTCTAAATATACTGAGAATTCATGATAGACATCTTTTCGAACTAACCACACTTGTAATTGAGCCACTGATTCCCAAAGTCGTATTTATTATCAAACACGAACAAAATTTGATACTTTATATATAGTTTGGACTCCTATCTTTGCTTTCCTATTTCTCCAACTACGGGTAGCCTTAGTTTTAGAGTTAATTAATTGCTAGGATGTATACAGGATAAGTTGATACATTTTTCCCGTGTTTATTCTTGCTATGTACAGTCTTAATGGAGATTCTGTTAGTTGAAATCTTAGTGTAACATTAAAAACGCCTTAACAATACTGACTAATCACGATAAAAAACTTCTTAATAAAGAATAGTTTGAGGTGATATTTTTAAATTACGACTAACCTGCTAATTTTAAACCATTATCAAATACCAGCTGTTACTTATGTCTGTATGGGATCAATATACAAATAAACGTCAAAGCGGTGATTCTTTATTACATGACAAATTTGTTAAGTGTGTGCGTAAAAAAATACAGCTTGAATAAAGACAGCTATGATATCTTATAATTGTAGGTATTTGAATTGTTTATAATAACGTCGCTGGCTACAGTTACGGATGTCTCGGGTTCAATTCCTGGTATTGACAGTTTTATAAATTGATTTTTCAATCGATTTATGGATTTATATCCGTTTCAAATTCCCTTCCACCCATCTGATCCCAAAAACGGAGATTGATTAGCTATCTTTACTCTCTTCTAAAAAGAGAAGTTGAGCAACTGAATAAAATGCAGCTCTCGCAGAAAAACTTCTTTTGAAATACTTCTATTAAGAGCCCGTATGCTCCAAATTGAGAACGGACATGGTTAAAAAAATGAATTTTCAAATACATTATTTTCAGCAGTAAGAAATATAAGAAAAAGTCGTCGTACAATTAAGAATACAAATAAACATATTTGTACCTTACAAAGGATTCTCGCATCATAAGTAAGCTCATTTTCAACTGGTCCATAATCTCAGTTCTGCGTCCAGAAGCGTTTAATTGCAGTACGCTTCTTAAAACGCTATTCTGCCATTGGACACTTCGATATAGGATAAAACTAGGTTAACCAGAAAAAACAAAGATGAAAGAAGGTGAATTTTTTACTTTTTATATTTTTCTTGCGATTGATTATTAAATAAAACCCTAACCACTTATGCTTCACTAGAGTACTGGCAGAAGTAACATAATAACAATTCTGAATAAACAGCAAATGAAAATTTTAGCTCGCAGAATAAAGTCTCTATCCTCGGTATTTTATGTTACATAGATAATTATAAAATCAAAATATAAATGAATTTATGCCAATCTAACACTAATCGAGTAAAGGATCAATAGACAGGGACAATTTTTTGCCTATAAATCTGCATTAACATACTCTTACTAATAAAATAAATTGCTGCACCTGCTGAGTTATTCCAGACAACAAATTGATATCCATGAATCTCATTACACACTTTACTAGTTTCCGTCAATTTTGTTACTTATCAACTTCTGCCAGTACGGTGACAATATATTATCTTTTTTGACAGCGGAAGAATAAAAATAATACCTAACGATATTCAATACGTCATAATTACCTACTAAGACCAGTAGCAAACAATATTAATACTGATAAAGATATTTAGTCTGTAACTATTCTATAAAGAAATTTAATAGATAATTGAAACACAATAGGCGTCTCCATAAGCAAAAAATGTTTGCGTATTTTTCTTTCACAATTTCAAAAAATGGATTCGATAAATGTGCTCAAAACACGCTGTAATACTGACAGATAATAATTGTGACGACTTATTTACTTTTCTGCTTTATCCAATTTTCTTTGTAGAATTTTAAGTACACGCCAAATTTCCAAAAGCGTGATTTTTTTTCAAAATAAAATTTATGCCTCGTCGAGGGAAACAACTTGTTAATAGCAGCAATTTCTGAAAATTTATAGGCCATGTTTCAATGAAATAATGGGTAATTAATTTCGAGTCACCGGATGTACTTTTATTGATGTGGCCAAGGCGATCAATCAACATTAATATCTGGTTCGGTTTCTACTTTGCTACGCATTTTATATTATTTATGGCCTTGACATTTATTAGAAACAGCTGAAAACGATTTGTGGTAGAGGTAACACCTCAATCAATACAACCATTTTTGTTTTTTTTTTAATTTATTGGTTTCATTACCAGAACATATATAATTAATATTCCCTTAATGACGATCCATTTTTCCGACAATTATTTTTATATTCGTATAGAAAACGAAACAAGGCAACTACATAAAGAGCTTGCGTTCCGATTAGGGATAGTTGGAGCAACCTTTAGCACAATGCGGAAAGTATGGGACTAACTGTTATACCCAGTCAGAGCCACCTATTCAACGCATGCATCCTGACAGTGTTACTTTACAGTTGTGTGTCATGGCACGTTACGAAAACACAAAGTAAACATATACTGTGATTTGAAAATGGATGCATATAACATCCAAAATGAAAAAGTGGCGATATACTTGGCTTGGAAATGTGCTGCGGATGCCCCAAAGGAACTGAATCTTGCCTGTCTCTTTTACTAACCGGATGGATTTCATCACCTTAGAAGACCGCTGATGATCATCCTTAGGATGTATTTGGTGAAGCTACGGGATGCTGGATTGAACTGAGAGGTAGCAAGAAAACTGGCGGGGGACAGAGAATCTTGGAGGCACTGAAAGAAACAAAATTGTGGAAAGTCTTAACTACATACAGATAATTAATAAACTAACGTTTTGACACGTTGATACCAATATATTGAACAACTTAGGTATCAACCAAATAAAATACGTAAAGTATTCTTGTGTTTTGTTGTACCGTTTTTGAAATACTGATTATTTATTTTCACTTGTTTAACGTTTAACAAATACGTGTAACCTGTAAATGTTTCGTTTTTTAAACGAATGTTAAAATATGCAATGTAACCATTTAGGTCAATAATCTCAACATTTGTAAACAACAAATGAGCTTTAAATTAAAGTTAATTTTTATTCAGTCACACTCTTTTTTGGAGAGATTATAAATATGATACTAGGGCTGCAAAAATACTAGTAATAAGCATTTCGCTCTCGCGCCACCGTTTTTAAAATGGAATATGTAGGAGGATGAAATTTAAAAAGAATAGACATTTTGATTGCTATTGATTGCAAATTAGAAATCCTTATACTTCAAATGAACACTACATTACGGATACACATATATTTATATCAATTGTCAAACTCAAAACCTATGCATTTCAGTAATATAAAAGCGTTATTTATCAGCACAAATTTCTCAATGAGGCGACAGTATCTCTAATCACCCAGCCTATTACGGTATTGGAAAATGCCTCATGTTTATGCATTTATCAAATTTCGACTCATCGTCTCGCCTTCCGTAAAGATATTCATCAATACTTGCTTAAGTTATGAGGATAAAACCTTGTTTGAAATCGTGCATGAATTTTGTGATAGAACTTAATCGTCTGGAAACTTGTAAGATAACATTTTTTGTGAAATTTAATGAAAAAAGTGACACTTTTATATATATTCATTACGTAATTGAATATTTTCCGTCAACTTTACAGACAATTTGAGGGTAAATTTTTGTTGAATATTGATTGAAATTTTCCCTGAAGTTTTTCAACACTAAATTACACATCCTTCAAATATTTTAACACCAGTTTATCGCATTTACTTTTTCGTTTATCAACAACGATCTTTAACTAGTTCATATCATTGAGTGTGAATAATCTTTTTGTATTTATTACTATATTGTGATGCATACATTTGTTGTTGGATAAAATAACAAAGTATTTAGTCAGAACGCTAGTACTACCAACAACTGCCTAATACAATTTTGTACAACTAAATACTGTTTTAGTTTATCCTATTATAATGGAATTCTACCAAGTAAATTCCACTTCTTGGATTCGTTGAGTAATGAAATTACTGAATCTGAAGATATGTATTATTGATTGATAACGTCTTATGAATTTGAAGTAAAAATTACCCACAAAAAAAGTCGCAAAAATATTGCTACTAATTTTAAGCAATTTTATTTATTGAATTTAGTGTTTCTTGCTGACAAATTAAAACACGTATTTAATTTTTCAGATAGTTTTGCGATTTCTTCATGCATAAATTTATTTAAAATATAAAACGAAAGTTCAAAAAATATTTTTCACTTGTTATGGTATGTTGCGTGACACGTGTTTTGATTTTTTAAGATGTATCTTTATTCTGAATATATCAAAAACATACTTTTTGCGTAACAGACAGACACTGCTTCTCAAAAAAAGTTAAACACGTGTCAAGTTTAATAACAAACCTCGTAAAATAGAATAATTTATCAATTTTTAGGCGAAAAATACAATATAACGTATACGCCAGAGAATACGCCCACATTGTGATATAATATTATGAGTTCTTATTATGTTTAATTACACATGAAGTTAGCTTTATAAATCAATCAGCTTACGCCACGTCATAATAGTGAAAAATTCAAAAATTAGCTTATCTTTGAGATAAAAAAAAACTTTTAGCAACAAAATGTGTACCTCTAAAACATAAAACAGATTTTGATGAATACTTCATTAATTTAAATTATTTATCAAAAATTAAATATAGTAAAATATAGTTTATATACAGAAGTTAAATTTGTCACCATACTGGCAGTATATTTTAGAAATAAAACACATTCATTTTTACATCTTACACATGTTGATAATCAGGGTCGGTTTCGCTCATCACGAGCATTATCAACTGATGAGCGAAACCAGTCGTGGAGTTGGCACAAGGAAAATTGTTTTATTTTTAAAATATAATTCCATTTGAATGACAGTTCTGTATTGAAAAAAGGAAATAACTGATACTTTGTGTTACATAAATAATTATAATATCTAAATATAAACAGGTGAATCTATGCTAATAGGACACTTATAAAGTTAAAGAATAATAGATAGGGACAGGCTTGTCTAAAAACTGCATTATTATACTTAACTGTTATAAATAATTACACTTTGTGTTAGATAGTATTCAGTCGGTACACTCGAACATCGATTTTAATAATTTTCACTTAGTCGCGGATTCTTTTAACAAAGTGAGTTAAGTTGTAGTTGGTTATGTTAAGGTTGATCTGGTTTAGTTTGTGTAATGTATTCTAATGCGTGAAACAAAGACAATATAGGCAATTAAGAAAGAATAAGTGACATTTCATTACAGCCTCTTGCAAGTATCTATTTCATAGTGTGAGTATTTATATTGAGTGAAAACTATTTTATTTATTTTTTCGTAAGTGTAAAATATTTCTTCAACATTAAAACATATTTTATTATCTGGGATCACTTTATTTTTAGTGAAAGATTTTGTGTTTTGTGAAATGTATTTGTTATAAGTGAAAACTGTTTTTATGAAAGTGAATATGATCTTAACAAAATTGCATTTAATTGTAAGCTTAAAATTAATCGCTGTTTTTTTGCCAAACTGATACAATACTACGACAAATAATTGATTTGCAAGAATCTCATTCGCAACTTCTACCAATACTGTCTCTCTTCTACTGTCTTCGTTTGTTGCGTTGTAGTTTGAAATAGCATGGAAATAAAAACGTGAATACTGCATCAAATAAATACAGGAAAAAACGGATATGCTTTTCCTGCACGTTCTCATATTACACACCACTCTACCACAACAAAGGGATTCAAATAAGACGGGTTCTCTCCCCGATCGCCAAAAGTACAACTGAAAAAAGTCTCCATTTCCCGAACGAGAGAACAAAGCACAGCGAGAATCGCAATAATGGCCAAGCTAGCGTTCACTTTGAGGAATCGCTGCACTTTGGTGACAAAGTAGATATGACAAGGGTTGCTTTACTTATATTGAGCGAAAAATTGAACGAATAAAAAAAACTTTTCAATCATTGCGAAAATATAAAACACTAGTGAGTACCCGACATGCGTTGCAATGCCACTCAAAGAAAGAAAGGTTTTGTGTTGTAATTCTGTTTATTTAAGTGCTTTTGAATTAGAGGTCTGCACGGGCCGAAATTTCACAAAATTACCCGTTCCGTTTGTAACTCGAACCCTACCGAAGCCCAGATATATTTTCTGATCTCGAAAAAGTATGATTTATTTTTTAAAATAGTAGTTCATTTATAATTTTCAAATAATATATGTTATTGTTTCCACAGTTCTAACGATATTCATAGCACATGTGAAATAAATTATTTAAATCATGAAAACTATTGTCTTATGGCAGACTCATTTACATGGACGTAGTACGAAATATTTTTGTTAAATTTAATTCCTTACCTTACCTTGAAGTCTTTACCTGCCCGAGCCCGGCAGACCTCTATTTTGGATATACAATATTTTTTATTTTTCCGTCTGGTTCAGAGATGAGTTTTAGATTTTAATTTTTTTTCTTCACAAACCTTCACGGGTGTGCGCACAGCAACACACCAAAGCTTGATCAAAATCTAATGAATGGTACAGGAATGCACAGAGGACAAACCTCAGTACGAACTCTTTTGTCAAATTGATTTTTTAATCAGCTAATATATTTTTGTAGGAACTCGTGAATATCTGAAAATTTCGTTGCATTCCAATTCTAAAAATGGGGTGTAGTGGGAACTATTAGCTAAAGATTACTAATGTCTCGCTTTATAGTTCTATTCTTACACTCTTCGACAAAATGGAGGTTGCGCGCCTGAATAACAAGCAGTTCTCGTAGAACAACTCCTGTTGAGATACATTAGCTCCATTAGGGGTCTACATGATTCCCAATGGAAGTGAATATGATTACAAAAACAAAAAATTATTACTTAAATTAATCATTTTTTTACCATGTCCGCTTCCAATGTGAAGTAAATTGCCTCCTTTTGGAGGTATCCTAAAAGAAGTATCTCTACGTGAACTGCTTGTTACTCATTTGCTCAACCTCTATTTTTCTAAGAGTGTTAATAAGGCTAGGACAGGATTAGTGGTTAGCCAATCGCTCTCAATACGCCCCGTTTTTAGGATCAGATGAGTGGGAGGGAATTTAAGACATCACAAACATTCATGCCTATGGACAGAAATTCTCAAATCGATTGAAAAATCAATTTATGAAACTTCTCGTACCGGTACTTGAACCCAAGACATCCGTAAAGGTACCGTTACCACTTCCCCACTGACCCGAATTATCCATACCTTATTTAAAACATTAAAACAAAATAAATAAGCTTCATGGAAAATACTCGTCAAATAAGTTTTTTATTTGTTCCAAATTCAAAAATGGTATGGCGATAATTAAAAAATAAATCATCTATCCAAATCTTACCTTTATGCGTTATTCGTATATACATTTCCAACTATTCCCGCCAGGCTGAATGGACTATAGAGAAAGTTCCCTTTGGTAGGCGTCGTGACGTGCGACATCAGCCCAACTCAAGTGCTAGCGCAATCTAACGGCAAAACTGTAAACTTCAAGTGTGACACTTCATTAAATCTCACTCAATTATTTATGATAGCAATCTGCCTCTGAGACCGTAGCTCCTAACATACCATGTACATACTTTACATCTATATGGCACTCTTTCCATTTCCCATTTTCTTTACCCTCTCGGGAAATGGTGCGTTATTCAAAATCCATGTAACAAAGAAACATTCAAAATTTCAGTACCTATAAAACGTTTTTTTATAAGAACACGTAAATTTTTTTGACAGTAAAGGAGATAATAATTTATTCATACAATTTTATTTGCGGATATAAACTCACTGTCATCATCTTCCTCAATATACTGCCCAGTGAAGGTCGTATCAAAGTTATGCTTATGTTTAAAAAATCCGCACAATTTATTCCCAACTAAAGTACTTCTTCATTCCCTTCTGTTCTTTTTTTAGTAAATATTATTTATTATCCTCACACTATAAGGTAAATGTACTCATAGTTGACCATCTACCAGTAATTTACCTTTTTCAATAAAAGTGCCCAAAATAAAAAAACGAATAAGCGGGATTGCTCTAAATTGTACAGTTAAGACAAGTGAAACCATCTTTTGTCGGATTGATGAACTAGCACAACACCATATATGTCATTCGGGTGTCATAGCGGCCATTTGAAAACATCATTTTATGCAGTATTTTATTTTGAATTTCTTAAGTGAATGTAAGCATATGTTACTTGATTCAACCAAGAACAATCTTACAGGAAGCTCTTATTTATGAAAGGTTGTGATGAAATCTTCTGATTAGGCATGGTCAACTACGGGAACTTTCAATTTTTGATGGTCAACTACTGACGTAAAAAAATGGTTGTTAAAAATTGAACACATTTAGTTTATAACATACCCTTTAAAGATTTTTGACTTATCATATAAATTTAGACATTTGATCCATTATGAATACAGTTGTTTTGTTATCATTCGGTCTAATGCTAAACGTTGATCGTTATTTTCGTTGATTTTTTTCTCTTAAATGGTCAACTACTGGTACATTTACCTTAGCTAACATATGAATTCAATAATCAAAACACGTTGCGTCTTTAAAATAATATTTATGAATAAAAAACATTATATCCTTAAAATTTATTTACTCTCAAAGATCATAGATATTTATGTTTCTTAGAATTTCAATTCATAAAAGTCGTTTAATGTATAATTTAAATTTACTACACATGATTACATCTTCCTATATCGTGACATTTTATTTAGTATTATGAATTTAATCAATCTTAGATATCGAATAAAAGATGTTTATTTAAAATATAACAAAGAAAAGGAACGAAGAACCAGCCATGTAGATATAAATGAAATGCATTTTTTTACTTCAATACAAATCAAGTATTCGATTAATATCGTCGCTTAAAAGCGAAAGTCGATATCTCCACTTTGCAATGTTGGTAGTAAACATTTTTATTTTGCATGGTTAAATTGTTAATAATTTAAGACTGCGATTTACGATTGAGGGTGCTTGATGGAATTCCATTATCAAATTTGAGTTGTTACAATTTTGTACATTTCAATGTTTTTCGTTCTTAATAAACAGGGTTTCGCCTTTCGATATTTTCAGGCATACGAGTACACGAATGTGTTTGAGTTCATAATTACAAACATAAATTATAAGTTAACATTTTCCATCGTTTTGTATTTCCAATTAAGAACAACACTACTTTTAAGGTGTTAATTGACAATTCGCGATGGAAAGAGATTATATTTTAAAAATAGAAAATAACTTCTTTAATGGAAGTAGTCTTCCATATTTTTTTATATAAATAAATAATATGAAAGTTCATATTTTTTTAACGAATATTAAATTTTCTTGAAAAGCAATTTACATAATTTGTTTTTCGAATTTTAAATGAGTAATTTATTTTGTTTGATCGAATTAGCGTTTACTCAGTAGAACTTCTTTGTAATAAGGTAAAAATATTAAAGTAAGTTTTCAGTTCTAGAAGAAATATAAGACACTTCGGTTTCACGCCGTCGTCAGTCATATGTTCAACAGGTTTTGGATTATCGATAATAATACTATAATAAGTTATAAAAAATTGACAGTTGATCATTAAGAAATCGGATTTCATATGAAAAACATAACATTTTATTGGGTATTAATATTTCAGATACATTGTTAATCACCGTCTATTGAATAGATACACACTCTAAAGAACGCAATAAATATTTCAAGAAGACTTGAATTTATAGTTATTTTATCTTATATTTATGTCAATAGGCAGAAGCAGTATTTATTGGGGATTTTTCTTTATGGATTGTCGTAATTGCTTTGCAATCGAGTGTGCTCTCTCCCACCCCCTGAGTTATGGAGCAATATAGCTTAGGCGGAGATTTAATTTTTCCACAATTTATTCCATTACAAGTCTACTGGTGTGAGGTCATAAAATAGGATTTGTCTTTTTACTATGAAATATCTCTTTTATTATGATTAAAATGGTTCGGGAATTTAAATATTGGATCATTCCGCTCGTATTACAATGTCGAGGATACAGAAAATATAAACGTCGCAGTCATAAAAATAAATCGCTTTATAATACCAGCCATAAATAAGTCAGTGTTGAATGCAATACAATAATTAAAAAGCATTTCCTTAGATAGATTATACATAAACATATAATAATATTTACTACCCAGCTTTGCTAGGGATAGAGTGTGCTAACATTTAGACCTTAGCGTTATTGTGGCTTTATTTCGGTGCAAACTAACGTTGAATGTTTCAAATATCACCGTGGATCTTACCTCATGTTACACCCACAAAAAAGAGTCGATAAATTAATAATACTGTCAAATGTTTAAAATTTTAAATATCGCCGTGGACCGAACCTCAAATTACACCAAAAAAATATATAATCGATCAATTAATAATAGTTTTAAAAGTTGAAAGCTGAAAATATCACCGTGGACCGTACCTCACGTAACACGCACAAAATATAGTCATCAATGAATAAACACTGTAAATTTCACTTCGCTACTGTACAACGTTTCCGAGGAGTTCTTGTGACATACATACCGACAGAAATACAGATTTACAATTTATTTTCTCTTATATAGTACAGATATAAATGATATAAAACGCAACATTATTTCAGTATAATATCCACTAATAATTATATTGATAGACTTCTTTTCAAAACAGTAAGGAGCATATTCACTCTCCATTGAATATTTAAACGATACGTCGTTTTCGACACATTTTTATATGCCTACATAATTACCTTGTATTAATTTCAAGGTTTCCTGGTCAATTTCTCATTAATTTAGTCCACACAATTAATATCTTAGTAAAAATATTCCAGGTAAATGATTTTTATGGGGCAAACCCCTTACACATACTTATTTAAAAGGTGTATTAAAAAGTATATATTATCAAGATAAATGAAAACAGATCAACTTATTGAAACGACCATTACGTAAAAGAAAAATAGATATGATGTCTCTTGATTTAAGGAAGAATCTGAAGAAAAACAACTGGAGCCATGATGGACTGAAAACATTCAAGCGTTGTAAACTCAAGCTGTTATTACTTTGGCGACTAAAGTTTACTACAAATATGAAGGTAAACCGCAGACAAAAAAGAATTCAGTGAAGGGCTGGCCGTTGTAAGCTGATCTTTGCTTCATGGGTACCTTCGTGCATACAAATATGTAGGATTATGAAAAAAAAAATCGACTCGACCATCGAAGTTAGAAAAAAGTATCCCCTAAAAATCCGCCCACTTTAACCTGTGATGATAATATCTTTAATGAACAATAATTTATTTAAATAACCTGTATGCTTGCTAACAAATAAAGATAAATCGGTAGCCTAGTTCCATAGTGATACAACTATAAATTAGTTGTTTTGAGATAATATGACCGATGAAAGTTTTGACTCATCTAAACTGACTCGTAAAAAGTGTTGGCTTACTATTTGTATTACTTTTTTTATTCAAATAGATGGTCAATAGTTTATAGTTTTAGGATTGAAGGTTTTTTTTTATTGAACGCCACGATTCACAAAAAAATATTTCCACAATACGATTTTTCGGTATGCATGTATATGGAACTGAGAAATTATTTAATTTTGCTGATATCCACTTGCAAATATTTGCCTTTTAGAGAAAACCTGTACATTTTATAAGCTGTACTTTTGTGAAACTGTAGAAGAATTTGAATATAATGGCTAACTTAACTCAAAACATCAAATTTATGACTTATCGTCCTATGGAACTGGGCCGTCGAAACGTTCTGGTTCTTGATATTATACTCACTTGGTCGTACTTTTTTCATTGTATAATATTATACTAAATAAAAATGTAAAATTTATAAACTAACAAGATAATTGCGAAATTTTTGAAAAATATTTTATTTTTAGTGTAAAATAAAATCAATCCAATTTTGTAGGAGAATTGTTGTATTTAAAAAAGTTGACTTCAACCAGGAAATAAACTAATTGCCTTGCTAAATAATAATAAAACGAGCATGAAAAGCAGCTGTAGATACTTCAATCCAATTTTTAAAAAAATCTTTTCTGTAATATTTTAATGATGAGTTTTCGTTATAGTCCTTTTGTCGAGACGCTGAAATGAAATATCCGGCGTAACTTTATTCCCGGCGCAATGAAACTGAATGAACACTCTAAAGCAAAATTATTCGCATTCGCGTTATCTAAATGACTGCGGTGTAAATTATAACAAATGCATGCCGATAACACGACACCGCTACGATTACAAATTTCCGTTTCCGGTATCTGTAATACGGCTTCTTTACGACGCCATAAACCTCGATGACAGTGTCTTGCGTATGTAAGGAAAGATTCACGGGGATTCCCTTTAAAGTTCTGTCCACATGAACAATAACCGTCGCAATAATATTTTAATGCAAAGATCAATATAATAGTTTTGTTTTTATGTTAAACCTATAAATATACGTGCACGCAACCTTTTGGCTATATCTATTCTACATAAATATCTATTTGCTCGCCTTTGAGTCACTCTGTATAATAAGCTAGCGACTGGTCAAGTTCAATTAAATTCTTCAGATTTTGATTCACAATACAAACAATCACTTATAAGGGTTTAACACTTTTGTTTAATATGCACTGAAAATCAGTCTTAAAGAATAGTCTTAAAGAAGTGTTACTTAATTCTTTTCTAAATTTAAAGTCTTCAACTGACTGTACTTAGCTGAAATACATGTGAAAAATGGATATGCATACTAAGTCTGTATCCACAGTAGAGAACAGGAATAACCAGGAAAAATAAATGTCCTCATATTATTCTTCCAATAATTTTACACGAAAAAAATTCTATACAAATGAAGCTAATATAAAAGATATCCGAGCAAATGAAAGTACTTCAATCCTGTTGATGTTTGTCTTTCGTTAAAAGTATATTTTTACCACCACTTTATTCATGCGTTGTTAATCCTCAGAAACTTTATAATGTATCTTTAAAACATTGCGATATTATGGACAATCTCTGTGCTAATAAATTGTTTCATGTACAAAGATTGATGGGGGTCCACGGTCAAATGCATGATCCCCTAAAGAAAAGTCTTATGCATTTACGATGCAGCAAAGTGCAATTTGTCGGAGTTGTGGAGATACGAAAACTGCGTTTATGGTCGCCACACAACAATAATAAAATACATTGTATACCATTGCTTCATATTAAAGTTAAACGTCTACTCGTTGCTATTTTCAACTAAAATTTATATATTTTTTAATGTCATATTTTATATGAATTCAGTGGTTACAATATTTTCGTTTTAATAAAATGTAACGAGACTAATTTTTATGATACAAATTTTATTTAAAAAATAATCAATTTCTTTCATTCAGCGTATGTTTCATACATCCTGTCAATAATTCTAAACATTTCATCTATATATATATATATATATATACAAAAATTAATGTTCGTTTTTTGTCCGTGATGCGATGATGATGGTCCTATACCATTCATCCGATTCCGATTAAACATTGGTGACCTGTTTTGCGCACAACGGTGAAGGTTGAACAGTGACATCTCTGAAATCCTTCTGATTTATTCGTGTAAGCACCAGACGGGACAAAAATATTATGTATCCAAAAGCTCTTCAATAAGCAGAATTAAAACTCAATCACTTTCTTTCATTGAGTGGCATTGCAAAGCATGCCGGGTATTCGCTAATAAATTATTAATAGTTGTTTTAAAATACCGTGTAATATTTTTACATCATGGATAAGGAACATTTTAAAATTATTATATGTTGTTAAGTAAGTTAATTATATTATGCAGTTTTTTAATGATGATAAACAATATTTATGAAATGACGTTTGGAAGTAAACGTTAATGATTTTTCTTTTGTATTCAAATTTCTATTACGCTTGCCGTTTTATTTAAAGAAATTGAATTTACATTTTTCGATATAAACGAAATCGTTTCAATAATGTGTTTCACACCTTCCATTTTCTAGCACCTTCTCAAAGCAAAGGGCCACGCAAAGTAGTTTCTGAAAGCATTTTCTGATAAGATCCCAATGCAAACTATTCCAGCCTACTGTATTTACAAGTGAAAACAGCTACGAACAAAGGCAAAATGTAACCAAAACCGTCGAGTTCCACTCCACACTATTTCGGTATTTCCTTTTTGATTTTGTTTGAATATGTTTTTTCTACTTCCTCGGGCTTTAATGCGGCCGTTTTGTGGTTGTTTGCAGATGTCTTCAGTGGAGAACGTAAGGAGGGGCAGGTCCTGATGACTGAAATACATGGTACAGTAAGCACGTCAATGAGCAGCAAAAGTTTGATGCTAAGGAAAAAAACTACCAAAACACAGTTTTCTACTTACCAAAACTGGCTCAAATCTGACGCGTGCAACGATGAATAAACTTTAAAATAATTTCGAAAACATAAAGCAAAATGTTTCATAAAACTCTAAAATTAAAATATATTTTTATCGAATTAATCAAAATATATTTTGTAGAATATTCATCGAATATAGTGCAACTTCTTATCTATATATATAAAAATGAAGATTTGTTTGTTTGTTTGTCCTCTATGCATTACTTTAACATTCATCCGATTTCGATCAAACTTTGGTGAGTTGTTCTGCGCACATCTGTGAAGGAATTTAAAATTTTAAAAAATCTAAAAAATAAATCAAATAGTACAACTATCAACATTCTTGAACCAGGCGGCAAAACAAAAAATATAGTACCTATATCCAAAATAAAGGTCTACCTGAGCCCGGGCTGGGCCCGTGAACCTTTGCCCGGGCTCGGGCGGATAAAGACAATTCAGATTCCGGCTCGGGCCGGGCCTTTCTAAGGAATTCAAATTAAAGAAAAATATTTCGTACTTCGTCATATGGCGATAGTCTTCATAACTCAAATAATTTATTTCACATGTGCTATAAATATAGTTGGAAATATGGAAACAATAACATATATGATATTACTATATTAAAAATATAGTAATTGTAATATAGTAGTGAGAAAAATAAATCTGGGTTTCGGGTCAGGTTCGGGTAACATGCGTGATATTGAAACTTGGGCTCAGGCTGGGCCTGAGATGGCGGGCTCGGACCGGGTAATTTTATGAAATTTCGGCTGCTGCAGACAACACAGACCCTTTCTTTCTTTGAGGGTACTCACTAGTTCATCTATATATATTAAAATGAATATTTGTCTGTATGTTTGTTTTTTGTCTTCTATGCATTCCTTTACCATTCATCCGATTTCGATCAAACTTTGGTGAGTTGTTGTGCGCACAACAACTAATCTAAAATAAAGAATCAAATACGTACTTCTAGCGGCATCTCTGAAACAGACGGAAAAACAAAAATATGTTGTATATTCAAAAATTCCAAAAGCACTTCAATAAACAGAATTAAAACACAAACCCTTGAGTGGAATTGCAACGCATGGTACTCACTAGTACTTAATATTATTAACAATTCATATTGTGAAACTCTCATTCGCAAGTATTCTTCATTTACTTAAGGTTCTTCACATAAAGTAAGAACGAATTATCAGTCTACAATTTTCTGTATCTAATCTATCTTCTCTGGTTGGTAAATATAGTATACCGGATATCAATAGAATAATTTTCGAAATAAATTCCAATCAATCATTAGTAACACTTCATTAATCTTTAATTATAAACGACATTAGAAAATGATGTGACAAATTGTTTTAATCTTTTATTCTAAGGAAGAATGTCATATGTAAAATAAATATAACATTTATATCCTTCTATTATACATTTTTTTTAAGAATGTCCGCTCCCAATGTGGAGCATATGGTCTCCTAATGGAGGTATCTCAACAAAAGTTTATTTATTACTCAGTTGCTCAACCTCACTTTTTCAAAGAGAGTAGAGATGGAAGGATAGGGCGAGGACGAGAATAGTTGTTGGCTGATTGCTCCCACTACGCTTGGTTTTTTAGGATCGGATGGGTAGGCGGGAGTTTTAGAAATCACAAACATAAATTTCTACAAACGAAAATCCATAAATCGATTGAAAATTCAATTTATGAAAACTGTCCGTATCGGGACTTGAACCCGAGCCATCCGTAACCGTAGCCAACGACGTTGACCACTGCACCACGGACTCGACATTATAAATTTACCCTTGTATATATTTATACCCTTTATGTAAGGGTATAACATGAATATGTTATATTTCATGTGTCGGCTCCGTGGCACAGTTATTAGTGTCGTTGGCTACGGTTGCGAATGTCACGGGTTCAAGTTCCGGTGCGAACAGTTTCTTAAATTGATCTTTAAATCGATCAAATTTATCGATTTTTGTTCGTAGTCATGAATTTTTGTGATGTCCAAAACTCCTTCCACTAGTCCTTCCCTAGCCCTATCTTTCTATCCTCACTCTCTTTAAAAAGAGAGCAGTTGAGCAACTGAATAAGAAGCAGTTCTCATAGAAAACTTCTATTGATATACTTATATTAGAAAGCCATGTGCTGCGGAGAGTTGACATGTTAAAAAAATAACATGAATAGTAAAAACTCATTACTTGTATACAAAACGTTATCGCTTAGGAGAGGATTCAAAAGAGTACAATCCTGCACCCACAACTTTTACAATATTGGCTTTGTAAGTTACAACACAAAAAACACAATTTTTGGTTACTAATGATTATTTCTAAATACTAGTTACTTAAATTAGTATTATATTTTAGTAGTTAAGTTTGTCAGCGCAGCCATCCAAGACTGCACTTTCTGGGCGAAGTGTTGTTTGCGCGCTCATATATTCATGAACATTTTCAGCTTCAAAAACAAAAACAAAAAAAACAGGATAGTCCGCAGCGTGATGCTTCATTTCTCGCAATTTTATTTGGACAAGGATTACACTCTCCAAAAACACATTCGTCATTTATTATCATGACAACTGTAGTTGAGACACGTAGTTTATGATGTTTTCTGCTTTTGTATTTTTTGAAGAGTTTTTTTTAAATAACTTTCACTGAAATATGTTCAGTAGACATTGTAATTCACGTACAGGGCTTCATTATTTTGAATAACATAAACAAATCATTTTTTTCCCACGCATGTTCTTTTCCCTTGATATTCAGTAATTTTATGAATACATACAAAGCTTTAAGATTATAAAAACATGTTTAATACAATTTCTACGACTTTAACCAAAAATAATAAAGTTTTTCAGTCTTAAATTTATACACAGAATCTCTATAGAAATTCGTTTCTCGTATGTTACCTAAACATAAAAAAATATTCGACATTAAAATTTCCTGGAAGAATTAGGAGTTGGCCTCAAAGAAAAAATAACATTTCTATTGACAATATAACAATCTATTTATAAGAAATACGTAGTTTAATATAGGGTTTCCCAAACTATGTTCCGTGGAACACTGGTGTTCCGCTAAACGTGATAAGGTGTTCCTCGAAAACCTGGAGTGGTTTTATACGCAGCTGCAGCTGTAAAAAATTCAAAAATGTTCGACTTCGTATTCATATTATATACCCAACAAAATAAACAACATTTTCCGTTAAAATTTTAGGGTTTGCAAAGTGTTCCCTTGAAAGAAAAGTTTGGGAAACGATGGTATAATATGATATTATTTTTTTAAATAGTGGCCAACGTCGTTCAATTCGGTCACGTGTGTGATCCAAATTACAGTACGTACAGTTTCGTAAACCTGATTTTTCAGTCGATTTGTGAATTTTTGTTTTCAGGTGTGGATGTATGTGATATCTAAAACTCCCTGACACCCATCCGATCCTAAAAAATCAGGGTGTAGCAAGAGCGAATAGCTAACCACTAGTCATGTCCTAGCCCTATTCTTATATTACTACTCTTTTCGAAAAAGAGAGGTTAAGCTAGCTAGCCTCCATAAGGAGTCCATATGCTCCATATTGGATGTGGATATGGTTAAAAAAATAAATTCAAAAATGTGGATTTAGTAGTACTGATTACACGCGAACCGTTTTTATATTAAATTAAATATCTTTCCATCAATAAAATGATACTAGACACTAGTTTTTTTATATTAAAGTATGCAGTAATATTTTCTCAATTGTTTACCCATTGAGTGGAAACAGTTTCAAATCGACACTGTAACGAGAACTGCATTTCGGATATAAAGTCATTCATTTTATTTTATTTAAATGATAAAATATACAATAAAACATTATTTTCGTTTCATGACTTATAACTTGTACAGCTTGAAATCAACGAAAAATATCGAAATGCAATTTTTAATAAGTTAAAAACAATTTAAATTTTACTTAATAAGAAGCTTGTATGTAATGAGACACATTTTTTTGTTAAAGAGCATTTCAAGAATAATTTACAATTTCAATGAATAACTGTAATTATCATTTGTGAATGATATCAATCTCAATCTGTTCGATTGTTAATGATGAACTGGACAAATGGACTATTCTGAAGCAGTTGAATTATGGCATTATATTTTTTAATTTAAAAATTTTGTAGCAGTAAAACAACACCAAAACCAACGTAAAATTTTCATTAAAATTTACACAATTTACATTTTTCAGTATTGCTATAAAGCAGTGGATAAATATTTAAAATTCTACTGTTTATGTTGATGATATTACTGCTTGTTAACGAAAAGGTTACTAAAAACTGTCTTTGTTTATTTTAATATTTCTAACGTTTATTTTTTAAGGTCTTTATAATGGCCCTGTACTTGAGATGACTCCTCCACTTGGCAGTAAACCGTACATTTAGGATTTAAAGAAAACCGGCTTTATGAAAAGCAAACTGTGAATAGAGATAACACTTGAAGATAAAACTAAAAACTGATAATAGTACAAGACTTACTGCTGATAGCGTCTCCATCAAAAGCTTCCCACAGGTTAAAAAAAGCTCTTTCTTTTTAACCGCGAACTATTACCTACTTTATTTTGGAGCCAAAGAAAGTTTTTGAAAGAAAGTGAAACATGACAAAACTTTGTGTTTTATACAAGCTATTTTGGGGACGGTTTGTACCTAAAGTAAAAATTAGGTTTTTAATTTTTTCACAATGTACAAACATCAATAAATTAGTTGTATTGCCGCTTGCTTACGAGACCTTTACACGTTTCCACACTATTTTATCAATTAATAAGTTTATTTGTTATTATATAACCAATAAGTGTTATAGCTTCTTTTTTTATCACGTATTTAATAAAAAATATCTCATATAATTTAACTATAATAGTAAACTTCATTACATTACTAAAAATAGAAAATTCAAACATTTTTTAACAAAAATTCACGTGGACTGCTTAAGAAAAAAATGTGTCGGTAACAGTTTGTATTGGATATTGAGGAGAACATGAATAATTTAGTATAATTTAACAATTTCCATTCCTGTCCAATAATATTTATAATCCAACTAATTGATTCTTACTGTGATTCGACACTTTTTTTAAAAATGCATCTTGTTAATTTGGGGCTTTAATACATCATAACCGCAAAACCGTCTTAATTATTTTTGTAAAATGTTATACGATTCTGAAATTATATTCATAAAAATTATTGCTTTCTAATTAATAATGACACTTTCTATGCAGCTTATATCATATTTGATTTATATGCAATTATTGTGAGCAATAAAATATTATATCAGTTATACTGATTGCACCATAACAATAATTATTGGAACATTAAATCATGTAAATCAAGATAGTATATACGACGGTTCGGAGAAATATCGTAAACCCAAAATAACGATTTGAATTTACGACGCCACAATTGCGACATAAATTTTCTTAATACATATCGAGCATTATAAATATTCCATGCAAGGATGGAAGCTACAAAAAAAGCCTTCTGCTGTAAAAAGAATTTATGTAACAGGGTCGCTAGGGCACACAGAATTTTTGAAAAGATATTTAAACTTTAATTTTTTAAAAACACCATATATGCCAGTCATAAAGCCTAAATGAATAACCTTAACTTATATAACCGATTCATCGAAATGTTCGATGATTCCATGTATCTTTAGTCGTTAGTAAACGACCAGAATATTTTGAGTAAGAAAATAAAAAGAAGAATTGTAATTGCAGTATATTCTTCTAAGGACTACATAATCCATTCAATTCGTTACGTTTATTACAAAACACGAATGTACGTCAACATAGAACTCTCATCTGATCAATTCTGGCGTATGGGTCAGAATCCATAACGCCGAGTTGCAAAGACTTTTAGAAACTACATTGTTTGAGAGAAAGATATTCAGCTCTATCTGCTTGGATTATCTGGTGGCGTAGGCACAACCATGAGCTTAATTAAATTAATATTCCCTTACATTTTCGAACTCTAAAGAAAGACTGCGACTTCCCTGGGTGTCCATCGAGTCCTTGAAGTGCTGGTGGTCAACTATGGGCGTAGAAAGGTAGAGGAGAAAAAGATCTTTGCATGCTGAAGCGCCAAAGAAGAATAATGTTTTATACTTGTATGCAACCTCAAAAATATTATATTCCTTGTTCTGTATAAACGTAAAAGCTTTATTTTTAATAATTATGAGCATTCAAATGTTTCTTAAAAAAATTAGTTGATAATTATAATCCGTAGCTTGAATTTCCAACAGGAAATTTGAATACTTATGTGTCGAATGGGGATAGTTAAATTACATAAGTCGTTTTTTCCAAATCAATCAATTCGTAACTGAGAATGAAACCACACTGCATCTCTTCTAGTTTGGCTGATTGACTGAAAGTAAATTATTTCATTTTAATTATTACGCAAAAAATTGAGTAATGTGTTTTGTAATAATTAGGTATACATTAGATTTTTTAAAATGTGCTTAAAAAAAAAAGTAAATTTTCATTAGTGCCAAAAAATCTATCGAAAAATATAGAATAGCATTTCATGATAGTACTATATATTATTTTCATTTCTCCCCTGTTAAGCTGAAAATTGTGTTCCATATTGATGACACTGCGTAAGAAGATAGGCACTGGAATATAACAAACTGCAGTCAAAACTCCTTTGGCCTGAAGCGTCTATAAACGTTCTGCGGTGATTACGTCGTATGATATTTGCGGAGCCAATTTATTTAATGCAAATTCGAAGTAAACGCTTTGAATCGTTTTCTTTCCCGCCTTCCAAATCCCTCAGACTGCCGTCAAGCGATTTGACATTATGTATTCGTTTTATATTTTTAGCTTAATATCCAATTACGTTCTTTACAGACTTTTTTGTCTTTTTTTCGATATGAAAGCTTTGTCCGGGGCTTACGAGACAAAAGCTTAAAGAATAAAAGTTGTAAATATAAAAATTTACATGCCCGGCGTTTGATGATTTCTTTTATCTTCGCGTAATAACGTTATTAGTATTCTGTGTATTACAGCATCTCAATTAACTTGAAGCGTTCGTCGTTAAAATTTACGAAATATTATGTTTCATATAAAAATAATAACCAAAATTTGCTGTACCTTCAAGGCTGCTCAATCACGAGATCCCCAAATGCACATATCAACTAATTGATTTATGGATTTCTCTACCAAGGATTAGATGTTGGAAATATTTTTATTCTATATATCCGACCCATTCCATATGAATGTTGAATAACTATCCCATCATCTATTTTACATTGCCCATTAAGTTAGTACATTTATCTCCTCGAATATTATACCTATTCTAGTGGCAACCATCACGTCTACGCTGGCTCCATTTTTTTTAGAGATGACACTGAAGTTTGATATAATTCTTCTACTGAATTTTGTGAAATGTATTTCGTTATATCTTTTAAAATGCAAACCTCTCAAATGTTTCATTCACCATACTCTTTATTTTAGGAGATTCAATATACTTACTTAGTAAATTGCCATGAAATTTTCAACACACCGGATTAATAGTGAAAAACCTTTAATCTTCACATAATATCATAAAATAATTTTTAAATTGAGTATTAATAACAATATCATTTAAATAGTGTTTTTTTTAAATAACGATAAAATTTTATAATATACGAAGGATATCTTTGAAGCATATCGATAATTGACTTCAAATTAAAATTTGTATGTTCTTCCATAATGTTTAAGTTTTAAAGATATACGAGTTATACTCATGATACTGAAGGTATGTTATTATGTGTGTATTCATAACATATGAACATGAAAGATATTTCCTTAAAGGTAACCTAAATCTGTCGGCAAACAAAATAGATATAACCATTTAACATCGCTTAGAGAAATCTTACAAATAAATCAAAACACGTCGCGAATGCCTTTTCACTACGTACGAAATATTTCCATATACATAATACGTTATTCAAATAGTATAAGAGGCATTTCCTCTCAGTACCTTTCTACCCGTCTACTTTACACCTCTCACCCTCCTTTACAGCCCGTTTATCTTAAAAGGGTCGTATGTGTCTGATGCAAAACGTACATTTATGTATGTTCTGGCTCTAAGTTGTCCTGTCTCCTAAAATAAAATATATTGGGCCCAACTAAATCTGTCACCCACTGTTAGCGAACTGTGGTAACCATATGCTTACTGAATTCAATTTTACATTCAATTTTCTTTGTTTAACAATTGATTTTTACTTGGTTCTATATTGGAATATATTTTGAGAACTATGATTGAAAAAAATCATAATAAATTGACCAAAATAAAATATATTACGTAAATTTTAGAAGAAAGCAGGTTTTTGAGTATTTTTTTCTTTTTTAAGTAATTAGACAACTAAACTTAAATAACGTATTTACCATAACGATTTATAATAAAAACAATCGATAAGTCTTCCTTAATCAAAAATAATATGATTTCCTTTTCAATTTCAGTCAAAAATAAATATATTTTAAAATAAACACTGTATTCGACATATTTTGCTTACATTCTTCGATCAATCGCTTGACATCAAAACAAGGTATTCTGCTTTTAGTAAATAAATAAATTTCAGACATTTATTTAGACATTTTTTTTTATCTTTAATGCTATGTTAATAATAATATAAACTGAATGTTCATCAGTTTGGAACAAAGATGATACTACTGAAAAGTACATTACAATACCTTGAAAACATTGTGATGGTACCAATATGTGATATGAAAATATACGAAAGTAATTTTGTCTTGCATAAAAAAAGTATTCAAAATGATTGAGACAGACATTCTGTTCCTTTAAGTGGTAATCTCGCAGATTATTCAACTGTCTCTATTATAGCAACTATTATATACTATCTCAACGCTGTAGGAATTACAATAGCAAGAGCATTGTGTTGCGCGTTGAAGCATACCAACCTTTAGGAAATCGCCAACGTATTAACATACCGCTAACGATAGGTACCACTGTATTAAGACACTGCATTGTATTATATTTATAAACACATCGTTATCCATTATAACTAGACTTCCTTTTGTATAATTTATGCCATGTGAATTTTATATATTAAAAGAACCCTTTTGTCGCCGTTAAGAGTATAACTTTTCCCCGAACGTATACAACAAAAGCTCTAATAAAGTTCACGGAAATCTAAATATAATCTGTTATTTAAGTATAATGCCACGACCGCTAGGCGCAAATAAAACGCTGCACACTCTCAATGAATTGCTATTTTTGGCAAAAAAGATCAAGCCCAAATCCCAACGGATTTATTTTACATCCATATTTTACAAAGCGACCAAGTCTGCCAATACTCTTTCTCGCCCCTACCAGATTGTAAACAGAGGTTTCTCACCGCACTTTAGATCGGATGTCTATTTTTGGAAGCGTTGCTACTTGTTAAGCTGAGAATTAAAACAGTCAAAATTAACACTGTTTCATGAGCAAGAAAATTTTTTTCTGCTTTTTTCAGCAACGAAAAACTGATTTTTATAAGTTTACAGACATATTTTAAAGCAAAGATATAATAAGATGAAAATCAGCCTCTGATGACACACATATAACTTTTAGTATTGGTATGAAAAATCGATACCCAATATTATTTTTTTTTCTCTGTAATGCAATTGCAGTTGGCAGAAATTATTATTTTCTAAGCAATTTTCATCCATTTTTTTAATACGAGTATTAATTTTTGCAATACCATATACAATGAAATGTAGGTATTGATATATCCTTCCGGTATTGCAAACCTTACTGCTTTCAATGTTAAACGATGTGAATCAAAATAAAGTTGTTACAAAGTTAACAATAATTAGCTTCTCTTCAGAGGGAAGTGAAGTGCAGGACTAGGTAAGACAAGAACTAATACGTAACCAATCTCTCTCTCTACGAACCAACAGAATGATATATAAAGTGATGGAAAGAATCAAAAAGATCACAACTATGCCTTTAGATACAAATTCATAAACCGATTGAAAAGTCGATTCATTACGGTATTCATTATTGTTTTAAATTCATGACTGTGTAACCGAGAAGGATAAATACCAACACCATTTACCACTCAGCTATGTGACCGCTAAAGTAGTCCACAAAAATTTGATCAAAAAATACAATTATTTTTTTCTTCTTATTAATTTTATATTTTTATTTTGTTTACTCAATTCTCAGTATATACTTAGAAATCCCAGGATAATCTCAAAACTTTCGGGCTGAATTTTACTCTCCAGTTATGTTACTTTCTTTGGACATCGTTTTAAATATTTAATCTAATACTTTTTTGCTTGTTAAAAATGGGAAAAATAAAACTTTACTATTATGTAAAATATCCAAAAATAAAAATCATCAAAAGCTACAGTAATGTTTTTTTTTTACATTTCCGTGGATTCATTTTATATTACGTCCCAAAAGATGTAGGCGTAATTGTTTGTTACGCCTGATTTGACATTTAGTCCACCGTTACGCTACGCAATAATTTATGCATTACTTCATAATGGAATATTTTGAGTAACTCTCATAAGAGTGTCATTATTGATTGATATGTTTCAATAATTTATGAGATTTACTCAGACAATGTTTTCCGCGCCACCGATAAGGATCTAACGAGTATTGTTTGGTTAACTATCACTATAATAGCATTCTTCATAGCCTAGTCAAGGAGAGTAAAGTTATCGCCCATGGTGATATTTTCAACTTTCAACTTCCTTCTTAACATTAACTATGACCGAAATAACGCCAACGCCTTAATGACCTCATTTTAACGCCTCCTATCCCGGGACGGGTAATAAATAATAGTTTAATATAAATGAAAAAGCTTTTTTACCATCCAGTAATAAAAAATCATCTTTATTACATGTGCTTAATATATATCAAAAAAAAGTTTTATAAATAATATATTAACTATTATAATTTATTTCTACGGTAATTACCGTTCCACGAAAATATCTTACATTCAAATGAAATCCTTTAACGGAGAAAATACTTTCCAATAACCCTTAACGAATACTTATTGGAGGTGTTCAGTAAACACTAAAATTTTAACTATAACTTTTAAGAGCTTACCTAACTTTCTCAGTCGTTAACCTAACCTAATTGACTTTCGAGAGTGACACAGAGGCAATCGCATAGATCTTTAGAAACCTGCCAGAAAGAAAAAACCTGCGTTTCAGCTTCCGCATGAAGTTCATTCGTGGCTTACGCTTAAAAATCCCATCACTAACGTTTAATAGAAGTTTGGAACAGATATGCAAAAATGCAGCGTGATTTTTGTTATAAATAGTCTTTCTTGCTCCAGTTTCGAATTTTTTTGTTGATTCTTTAAAAAAATATTTAAAATAATCAGTTGTATCTGAATAACTCACAAAATACATATATATATATATATCAGTGGCGTGCCGTCCATACATGCGGTAGATGCTCCACATGTCTTACAATTCGCAAATGAAAAGGATTCTTTTTCTCATCTTTGAAAAACTACTAAATTATAATTTTACTTAATTATCAAACAAAACTGTTTCAAATTCCACATTTATACACTAAATTCAGAAAGTGTGCCCGTCCTGATTGGCATTCATCTGCGTTTTATTCCGCCGTGGCCGTTCAATAAACGTACGGCCTCTGACGAAATTTGTTCGAAATTTCGCATGCATGCGCTAAGAAGTTTGCTTTACACGCGCATGCACAATAAAGAAAAATCCGATTTGCGCTATGGATCGCGCATGACAGTTAGTATGCGGATGCATGTGTTGGATTTTAGCATCTCACTCTTTGTATTGTGATTCGGATTGTCAGATAAATCGTGTTTAATTTGTCGCTTCCTTCAACATGTATTAACAGCAAAGAAAAGAAAAGGGATTTAATAATACATTAGCGAAATATTATAGACTGTAGAGGATTTTAAATTAAGGTATAAAACTCGTGAGAAGAATAAAATTGAATTTCAAAAACAAGAAAAATTTTGCAAATTTTTTCTCCCTCTCACCATACCTTGCATCATAAGTGACCACTCATATATATATCACTCTTGCAAGATCAAACTATAGGCATTAGCAAGAATACCGTCTTTTCCCGAAAATAAGACACTGTCTTACTTTATTTTTTCGTTTAAAATACGTGCTAGGGCTCACTATCGGGGGAGGGTTTACTTTTCAAGTACAATAAGTATAATTTGTATATTTTTGTTTCATATTTATTTGTATATAGGAATTTCACATTTATTGCTTTTAATTTAGATAAAATATGTACATTTTAAGGTATATTTATGTGTATTTAAATGTATTCGAATACAGTTAGAAACAGTTCATGTCGTTGAAGGAAGCTATCCAACCAGTGTAATGACGCTCTAAATTCTTTTGTAGATACATCGAATTCTATTGCCATTTTACTGGGAAATTTACTGCGTACAATCCAATCCATTGCTCTCCTGTGAGCACTCGATTGCCAGATGCTTTCTTCTAGCTCAAAAAATAACGGCTGCCGACCTGATCCAACCCTACGTTTCTTCTCATTTCCCTGGTCCACCAATTGACACAAGTTATCTTAGTCTTCTCGCCATTTTCGCACCATACTGAGATCCAACATCTTCACTTTACATAAGGCTACAAGATTTACGTCCCAGGAGTCCTCCACGATTTCCTTTTTGCACTCGACGGAATAGCTCTTTTGTTTCGCCCTAATTTTATTTATATTTTAGACTTACAGGACAGAAATGCGCAAACGTTTTACCTGCACTATTACTGTAGATAGATTGCTGCCTAATATTGTTAGGTAGGTAAATTCTACATTCTAGATTCCAGGAATTAAATTCAGCACCTGCGAGTGCATTGCCTGCAACAAACTATACACGTAAACAAGGTATTTCTCGGATTCTTTTGTTCCAAACTGTGCAATTCTCGGAAATATTAGGCCAGTTAGAGGTACTAAAATCAAAAGCACGTTTTAACAAATTACACTTTTCACATTATTTTAATTACAACTTACTTTTGGTAGAGGGCTTATATTCCAAAAAACCCTGAAAATCACGCTTTCACATTATTTTAACTAGGGCTTATTTTCGGAAAAAGACGCTAACAAAAACAGTCTTTCAACATGTTTCGTAAAACACTGTATTAACAAGCTTTTAACATTTTTAATAATATATGACTCAGGCCGTAACATTAAAAAAATGACCGTAATAATCTCTCTTCACAATCTTAAATATTATTAATTATTCCTATTTCAATTACCAAGTACAGGTATAATCCAGATTATGAGCAATCATGTATATATCTAAGCAAAGCAACCACGTATGCGTTAGGTTTATTTTATTAATTCAAGAAAATCTTTTAATACCATCCGCAAATGCACAGTTGCTGCAACTATTCGTTGTTTATTTGAATGTTTGCTATGTTGGTTAATCCCAGATAAATTTTCATTCAAACTAATAATCTCAAAGCAAGCACAAATAAATACAAATTTTTTAAGCATTTTCTAACCATTTTTTCATTCTTACAATTTTATATGTCTAATAAAAATACATTAATAAAAAAGTATTTATAAAAATAATTACATTATAAAATGAAAATGCAATTAGCAGGGTTATTATTACAAATTACTTAGAACCCGTATCAAAATGTAATTAAAGTACTGTATTGTTTCTTGAGAATAAAATGAATTTTACGATTATTATAAAATTAATTAGTTACTAAACGAATTAATAACAAGTATATTTATTTTAAACGTATACTTTTGTACTCTTTTAACATAAATTTGTATTGATAGCTCTGTTTGGCTGTATCTTTTATAAGTTGAAAATCCTCTTTGGTTGAAACCGCCATTTTAATCTTATAAAAAAAGTTTCTTATCAGAAAAACACTTCTAATCTACTTTAGAAATTAATCCACTAAAAAAAGGCTTTGTCAACCGTAGTGAACTTTTCGATTGAGTTTATTATATTATGCAGTTTAAAAATCAAATAGAAAATTTCCAATTTCAACCGTCTTTAAATAAAAATGAGAAAAAAAGAATATATATTACAAGTAAAAGTGTTCGTCTTAACGTTCTAGTACCTATTATCATTCCAAAAATGTTTGCTACTATATTATTTCGGTATGTTTAATGGTTATACTTAAAGAAAGAATATAGAACTGATGACGATATAAATATCCCGAATTTTGCGTAGATAAATAACGTGATCCATTTTTCACCGAGACCGCTATGCATGAACTCACCCTCTACGGCGTAGCACTGCAACCCCATTCGTAGAGTGGCACTGCTATGCCTCTGCCACTTAGACAACGACCCCAATTTTCCGGATGGGCTACCCGCTAAGTGCTCGACCAGTGCCGGACTTTCCCCGATCCCAGCCTACCACCCTCCACCCATCCACTAGATTTCCTCGCGTGTTACCCCCTAGTCGTTTCACACCGATGCGTAAAGCGCCCCCTTGATTCGTGTACTTAAAGTATATAGCATTGTTTCACCATTTCATTGTGGTTTTAAGGTGTTTTGAGTGAGGTCAGATGTATGAAATTTACCGTTTTCGTGTTGTATTCTAGAATACAAATTTATATAGGTTATTAATAACAATTAAAATTTCTTTACTCATTTATATCTGGATATATTCATCCATCAACATAAAAAGAAAACATTTTTATTGTTATATAATTTAAGACATCGACTGAGGGTGCTTGATGGAATTTCAATATCAAATTTGGATTATTGAGATTTTGTACACCTCCATGTATTTTGTCACTAACGACCCGGGTTTCGCCTTTCGACATCTTCAGGCATTCGAGCACACGAATGGACTCGAACTGACAGACAGTAAACAGTGCCTAACGTTTATATAGAAGATACAAATACGACAAATATTATTTACGAGGTAAGATATTATACGTCTGAGAGCCACACTGATACCTGAGTTAAAATTTCGAGAATCGCCTTAATCTATATCTTTTTTCTGTATTAGTAATACATATGTATATTTAATGTTTATTTCACATTTTTTTAGTAACTTCTACGTCATGACCAAATTTGAGTATAATCTTTGTCTAGAAAATTAATAATAAAGAAAGCATTAAAAATAAAATGTACGCTTCAAAAGAGTATATATATATATTCATAATTAATCTCTCACAAAATAGATTATCAACTTATACAAAACATTCAATATCTTTTTAAATGTACCCACTAAAATAAAAATAAATCTTTAATGGATTTAGTTCGGTATAATAATATTCTGGTGTACGCAGATAACATTAGTATCATCGGCATTTCAAAGAGTGGGTTTTCAAAGCGATTGTGGCCTTGCTAAAAACGGCAAGTGATATTGAATTTAAAGGCAATATGAAAAAAAATTAAATATGTGCCAGTCACACTACCAGATTTTCGAGTTCGTGTATCTTGGGTCGCTATTCAACGTTCAGAAAAGTTTAAGTGAGGAAATCAAAAGAATAATTGTAAGCAGCCATATATGCTACTATGATTTGGAAAATCAATTCAAATTCTCCGGTATATAACGAAACCCAAAAGTTCTGGCCATTTCTGTCTTATGGGTCAGAGACATATACGCTCAGTTTATGAGACTCTCAGAAACCACGTGTTTGAACAAAATATACGGGAAAAGATTTTCGACCCCGTCTGCGAGGATGGTATTTGGTGACGTCGGCACAAGCATGAGCTAAACAATCAGTACAGTGACAAATTGTCAAATTGTAAAACACAACCCCAACACTGGACTGGACACATATCTCGCATGGATGAGTGGAAACTGACTAAATGCCTGACATTTTTAACACGTAAGGGAAGATGGAGCGATGGCTTAAACTCGATTTTGCGGAATAGATGGAGTGACACGAGATCTACGAGTACTGGAGGTCAACGATTGGCTTAGGACGGCCGAGGACCAAGCGGATAATTGCAGCGGCAGCCAAGGTTCATCTTGGACTCTATCACGTGAAAAGATGAAGAAGAAGACACTTACATTCAAATATGTGTTTTTTTTTACATCAAATACAATATCTTATTTATAACGTCAATTAAGTTTTATGAATAAATTCTCATTTTCCAATATGAAGACTAAAAACTCAATACAAAAAAGGTGTATTTTTCTAAAAATAAAATTGATTACACTATTTTTTAAACTTCAAAATCTGCATATAAATTAGCGATATTTTACAATAGTATTCTCTTTAAAATATATAAGGTATTCAATGTTTAATGTTAAAACACTGAGAAATGGAAAACTCTGTATAGAATTTTGATGTATTGAGTAGAAAATGTCATACATCTAAAAATATTCATATGTCAATCTACATAACGCAGTACTCCGCCATATTCGAAATTGTATCCATCTCAGATTGGTTGTCTTATGTTTGGGATTCTGGCGGAAATAATAACGCATTTATCTAAGCCAATAATGGTAACCCAGATTTTAGATAGCCAGACCTTCGTGATTTATGTCTCTGTCCTTCCGCACCATAAACAAACAACAAATCATATTTTTTTATTCCTCCATTGGCCTACGTGGTTCCATTAGATCTGTACAAATTACTGTCTTATCTTTTTTCTGTATTTTTATGGCCGTTCGGTTACATTTAATCTAAAAATATAGCCCTACGTTTTACGTACTGGTTTTTATTCGTCGACAACTTCATGGTTATCCTGAAAAAAGTGCCCGTACAAAATAAACACAAGCGAAATAATATTAATTCAAGAAGTATTTTCTTCTGAAATAATTGTGTATTGTATTGTTTTTTTGGCATCATCTCATTGTACGATGTATGTTTTATAATTCTTGTAAAACAAAATATTTTACTATTTTTTTCCTCATTAATGATCCATTATTTATTTGAAACCATTTTATTTCTAACAAACAATGCCATAATGTTGTTTTATCAATATTTAACACTACACTACAATTATTGGCAGCCGAATACACTATAACTAGTAGAATTTCAATTCAAAACAGAACTATAAAAAATATTGACATTCAAAAAAATACTCCTTTAAATGATAAAATTGTTTCTGGCAATTAGCTGAGTAATTAATATTTTATTTTGAGAGCCACGCACATGTATGGATAAAAGACATTAACCTCTTGAAACGTATGTTTATTGCTTTTGTTAATTTGTCGGTTCTTATAAAGCTAAGGAAAGAGTGTTAATAGGACGAAGAAGAGAAATTTTATTTGTCTACATGCAATAAAAACGCTAAGGGAATAGAATAAAACACTTGCGGAATTCCCCTACGTCTGATATTTTCTATTAAAATTGATTAATGTGCATGTTAGGATGTTTTCCTCAAGAAAATGTAAATTTCATACAATTATAAAAAAAAAATATTCACATTTTGAACACGGTCAACTATTGGTAGTTTTAAATATTCACTAGTGTATTTGAGGATCTGCATAATCTCCATTCTTAACTATAGTCATTAAACTCATCTATATCGGAAACTTAGTAAGCGGACTAAACACCAGATTTCTTAAACCACGTACACTCTCAGTGTGTAACATATAGAGGTTTTTTAAGAAAACTGTTTCTAATTGGGTCGCTCAATCTCTCTTTTTGGAAAGTATAGAAGAATATAACAATTTATGTATTTTAAGTAGCTTATGGCTATAGGGTAATCTCGTCTTTTTAGGATAGGAAGGGTGGGGGAAAATATTAGATATCACCAACACCCATGTCCAAACATATATCTATTTATCGAATGATTGATCAATTTGTGAAAATACTAGAATTTAACACTGTGGATAATTGAAAATTACAAAGGTTACAGTCCCGACAAATAAATCTTTAGAAATTTATTTTCTATAGTTTATTGCTGGACTTGATTAAACAGTAGGATGAATGATGATGACGATTATGCAGTTCAGAGGAGCTGTTTCCCGTTTGGCGATTACAAAATGAATCCGATCCTTTCTTCTTTGTACATATATACTGTCGTTAACTGTCTGTGTCCTACTTGATTCATCATGACTTGCCTTTTCAGAGTGTTCACCATTATCGTAATACATGCAGAACCCGTGTCGAATATCGGTCAAATAAAATATTATTTGCCAATTAGCCTCGAAAATAATGCTGGCTAAAAGTAAAAGCATAATTTTTCGTAAATCTGCAGCGTATTAATTAAAAATTATGGATAGAATATGAAACACGGATTTCATATACACAACGGGTGGTGGAAAGAAAGGGTTTTATTTGTATGAGTATTTGTATGAAAAACCTTTAATAATATTGTGTTGCTATCATTTTACTTTGATACAAATTTACTTTTTTGACTTTAATAAGAAGTCTGACTGGAAATTGAAAACTTAAGCTGGTATCAATACTTGTGAGTATTTGAAAAGCTCTTGACATTTTATTTAAACACCAACGTAGACCAAATAAAAGTCCGTTTTTATCCATCACAAAGGCATGTTCATAGTAAATCTGGTCTTAAGAACGTTCGTCTATTTTCTATTTGCTGCCTACTCGAAATGTTTGCATTTATTTAAACCTGTTTACTGTGTTACACCAAGTGATGTTTTTCAGTTGATTCAATCGTAGTATTTGCACAGTCTAGTCAAATAATTACATTTTTGGCACTGGGAATCAGTGACACCAAAAAAAACTCGATGAATATCGATTTGACGGGTCAAATAAGGGTGAATAACAAAAAATAAACTAAATATATTTGTGTCGTTAAATACGATTATCTACATTTTATTTTGTTCGCCCAATACGAATGGCAATAAGCTTTTTTCAAGGCTAGGACACGAATATTTTTGTAACTATATGTATGTTAAATCATTATTCATTTATATGTGAAATTGAAAAATAATATTGGTTAAAATTGAATTTATTGAGTTATCCTTAACATTTTCCTGAAATTTAAATACACAGTTTGCTAGTTAAGACGACGATAAGTTAACAGTACCATATTCCTGGTATCTCACTAAAATTCGTTAAAATAAAGGAAAAACATATTTTTGTTTTGCTTAATACATTTGTGATAAGAATTTTTGGTTGTCTACAAATATTATAATATAGACTTCTATGAAAATAGTAGTGGGTATTTTTCAAAAATAAGATGACTTATAATAATTATAATTAAAAATCACTGAAAGAATAACACAGTTTTTGACAGTAATATATTAAAGCTTTGGCCAGTTTTACTTAAAACTGGTCTGAGCAAACTGCTTTCTATTTGTCTCACAAAAGTGTTGTTTATCAGATTTTAATGTTGAAATTTGCCAATAAGATCCAACACATTACTTAAAACGGATATAAAATTGAAGATAAACATTTTTTTGATAAAATATAAATTTGTTAACGTTATTTTCCTATCAAAACAATGCATAATTTAAACTGCCTATGTATCATAGTTAAGAACTTGTTTCTTTTAAATTTATTTTCAATTACTGATGAATTTACGTAAGTAAATGTTCATTCAATTCTACTTCTTAATGTAGTATCTAGAAAACAATATGAAAGTATCAAATATATATGGTCGTAAGGTACACTTTAAATTTAATAAATTTACATAAATTATACGTTACTTACACATTAATACTATGAATTATTTAAATATTAATGCGTGCTTTAGAAATATGAATCACCTCCTTCTGTTTTCCCGCTCCATTTAATAAATAGTATTTTCCCACCACAACAATTAAAACGTGTTCAAGCCGTTATTAATCAAACGACCCCTCACAAAAGAAAGCGATTTTCTTGAACTGCAACAAAACAAAGACACAGCCGTTCAAAATCGTTTCTATATAAATCATCCAATCTCTGTTTCAATGGAGAGTGTAATTCTCTTTTCTTCTAAAATGCTAGCAATATTTTCCGGTGCCAGTTATCGGAACTGTAAAAGAGGAGAGAGAGGTGGTATGGGTCACATTGTTTTACGATAAGAACGGAAGGCAGACTTTCCTCTTGTTAAACGACGCTTCCTTATGGTATTGAAAGATTTTATTTCACTTATGAACTGATTTGCGACCTTTTTTTGTCGAACAAAAGAACCAAAACTCTGATAGCCAATTGCAAGTAATAAGTGCAGTATTAATAATTGAAATATTTTTATATAACAATTATGTTTTTATTACTTCAAATGCGTTTTCAAAATCAACGTGTTATCGATAAAACTATTTATAATATTAGGAGGAAAAGTATTGATTCCATACCTGTTTCTGGTTCAGTTGGTAAGAGCTCTAGTAGTTAATGCTCAAGTCCTGGCATTTAATTTATCATGTCGGCTGATTTATCATTTATGCTTAATAGAACTTCACTATCCATATTGTATTATTAAATTCAAGTGGTATTGTCAAGAACGTTCTTGAGTTTGAAATATCTGACATATGAATGCCACATGTATATTGTTTTAAATTATCCAACAACTTTATCAAAGTTTCAAATATTTTTTTTAAACTTTGCTGAAAATCCAATTGTGTAATTCACATTTTCGATACACGTTCATTAGAACTAAATTTGTTTTTTCAGTTTGATTAATTCATGACTCTTAAAATTGGATACAAATAAAGTAATATGTTTTAAGCAACACATAGGGGAAATTTTGTCGGCCTCAGTGGTCTAGTGGCAAGAGCTTTGCGCCAGCAATCAGGTGGGCCCTGGTTCAAGTACTAACAAGGTCAATATCAAATTTAGATGTTTTCAATTGAAATTTGTGACCTTGGAAATTTGGGTCAGCGACTTATCCAGTTTATTTCGTATGATTCTCAAATTTTCAAAATATTTGGCGCATTGGCTGTCAGTTGTAGATGCCAGACATTTTTTTATTTAATTGAAATCAATTATGTAATATATCCACCGGTACTGGACACACTCATAAGTAATGGAAACTGATTACTTTAATTTTGGATATTTTAGAAAATCGTAATATGTGATTGCGTCTGTAATTTAGTTTATAATTTAGAATCAATGCATTTTTAAAAAACCTGTTTTCCTTATACAATAATAAAAGCCACAAGTCGACAATACGATGGAAGTTGATTTTTTTCATCAATTTCTAACAGCATTAATCTTTTAAATGGCGAGAATTTGCCGTTTTATTTAATTATTATATCATTACATTATCTTTCGGTTCACATCGAATACTTCTCACTTTTATCTCGAGGGAGAGCTCTAGTGGCTTGGCATCGAAATAATATTGCTGTGACAACAGCGAAACAAAAACATTTTTAATTAAAAGTATTTTTTTTAAATTTTTAAATAATACCTTGGTTTTAAAATCTAATCATTGTACAACAATAAATAGTCATATTCTTCTATTCCTGCTCTCTTCAAAAATACAGGTTGAGTATCTGAGTAATAAACAGTTCTTGTAGAAAGGTTTAAATGCTCCACATTGGGAGCGGACATGGTAAAAAACTGTTATCACCGATTTAAGGTGTGCATTTTCAATAAATTTATAAACAATATTTAAGTCCATTGAAATATAATAGTTTCCTAATTTGTGTGAATATGAAATAATGAGCCCATCATTAACTACAGTAGCAGATTCTAATTTAGATACTCTTATTAATAATATCGTATATATTGTAATTGCATATATATTTAGACGTATATTTTTACGTATTTAAAATGTTAAAGTTGATTTATTATTGAAAAATTCTTGGTTAAAAGAAAAACATGCAGCTTAAATAATGAAGAGTAGTTTTTCTTTTTTTATATCGGTAATAACGCTATATTATTATTTTTAAGCGTAAAACATTTGATGACCACAACATTCTTTCATTAATTTATATTTATTAGTAAAAATATAAATCAATTTACCGTATTTGTATTAACCAGAAATGATTATAACCAGCGAGTGAAAGTTTTCAACTGATTGAGTATTTTCTTCGCTGACTTCGCACAGCGAGGGTGCATTTTATATTCCTGATTATAACATTAGATTATGGAATAAATCTTTACAACTTACTATAAAAGTCTTACTTAAAAAACAGATTTTCTGTTATCAACGTCAAGATGATCAGTAAATACACGTATTCTGTATGCACCTGCATAGTTTTATTAGTTTTTTCACACCGTTTTTATGGCGTCACAGTATTACTTTTACACGGCGAGGAAAATAGCTACGAAAGGAGAAGAATGTCCAGCCAGTATCGGTCGCAAAGGAAGTAGTGGATTGGTCCACGGGGCGCTATGGCCGGCGATATATTCCCCGCGACAGATGGGACATCCGATAAAGCGTGAATTGCCGCCCTAAATGTTTGCTTTAGACATTCACGAAGGCGCCGCCGATACGGACTTTTCTCGCCACTTTCTTTCCTCGTCGTGGCAATTTGTACACGTTGCTTACGACGCTTGATCTAACCAAACCATTTTAATTATTAATATGTGATTCTCTATTAACACGGCTTCAACGACTGTACCATGAAATATGAAATTAATTATCGATCAGTGGAACCGTGACATATCAAAAGTCTCAAAATCAACGATTAATGACAGAACGACAGATCAAGGGGTTTCACTGACTATTCTTATTTTCGAAGACTTGAACAATGAATAAATTTACTCAGGATTGGTAAATTTATTATGTCGTTATCGTTAGCTGTAACTTAAAAAAATACATTTGTTTATTCGAATTGTAATTTCACTGTTTAAAGTTACGGTACATATCTCTCATTGCTTAATTCTTAGTTTATAGTTTGTACACTGGTCTCTAAAACGTCTCTCTCGTGAAGAAAGAGAATCGTGTGTGTGGTCATTTAATTTATAATATTTATGGGTAGCTCAAGAATTATATCAACACTTTTATTACTTTTTATGAGTACATATCTTATCACTCTGCATCAACGACATTGTCGATCGTCAAATCAAAATATATAACGTAAAATATCCAAATTGGAAGTATTAATAGTAAATTCAGACATTATTTACAGATGCAAGTTTTATTTTTAAAACTGACTGTTAAATGAAGCATTATTTTCTCCTTAAACCATTTCTTCTATCAATATCGACTCATAATGCAGCATCTAAAAAAGTGATTACTTAAAAAGAAGTTGCAAGTCAGTCATTTAGCTTCTCTCATTGGAGAGGGTAAAAAAAGAGGAGTGAGGTTAGGAAAAAACTTGTGGTATGCTAAGCAGTCCCCCTTGACTCTATATCCATAATTGTATTGGGGTTTGATAAGGGAAGCTGAAAACAACACAGACATCGATGACTTTGATTAAAAGGCCTACATTTATTGGGCCAGTAACTATTTCAATTTTTAGTCAGTAAGAAATAATAAACCTTGAATAAATAAGAAAAATTGTCAGTAACCAATTCGATAAATCGTCAGTATACGCGTGGTCAGTAATTTATGTAAAATGCTCAGTTATTAAATTAAATCAGGTTTTTTAATTAAACCTGACCTATTTTTTTATTTATTTTCTGAACAAACAAAGTTATTAACTGACCATCTATCGAATTAATTACTTACTTAATAATTAGTTGCTCATCGATAAATAGATTGACAAATCAATATTATATTAATTTTAATAACACGATTCGCAACCTTTACTTTGCGACCAAGTAGAATAAGCTTAATAGTCTTGACCACCCGACCACAGGAACGACCGAATTTCTTAAAAAAATATTCAATATGATTAATTTTCCGAGCTTGTGATACTAAAAGGTGAACCAGTCACTTTTAATAACAAAAGTTTCACATACGTAGTTGGTAATGTGTTAAGACGACACGTGAGGTTCTGGGCGTTATTTTGTGTTTACCAGCCATTTGAATTCAATATGAATCCTCGCTGTATGCACCCCGCGCAGCCATTTTTTTATTGTCTCTGAAGATTTTCCGCTTTTTTATGACGTGTCATTTGCAGCTCGTTTTCTGTGCTCGGCGTAAATTATAACAACCTCCATAACTGTTTTCATTGAAAAGGGGAGACTAGCATAATGGAAAACCTTTTATTTATCATATATATGTATATATATATATATATATATATATATATGTATGAAAAATTCTAACATATATATAAAATACATATGCATATAATCCTCCCATATACATGATATTTACATCCTTTCTAGAAAATTTATATACTACAACATTAAGAAAAAGTAATAATTATCTTATATTACATATCAACACCGGTAGGAACAAAAAATTATTTTTGAAAAATTCATGAGTTTATAAAAATAAATTATTTAAGAAGGTAGTACACATTTGTCTTACATTTGCTGCTTTTAGATACATTCAAGTGATAACATGTTTATTCCACATTCAATGTTTTAAATTAAACTTTAATTGTTTTATTAATTTAGCATGAACAAATTTGTTATTTTTCCATTGATAGCAATTTCGTTTAACGAAAATTTAAGCTTCGTAACATTTAATATTGTGCTGAAGCCATTAAAAGGATAAAATTTCAAATTATTTAGTCCTACAACATTTTATTAGTTAATTGATAGTTATTTCGGTTTAACACTAGTTTGTCCAGATAAATTCTTGTTTTTTTCGATAAACTTTATTTGTAATAAATTATGATGTCCTCCTACTAAACTTTTGGGTTAGCTCTGTCAATGGCGTTAAGGCGATATAGCTTTCAACTAAGTAATAAAATATTGTAGAACTAAATACTTTGATATTTTATTTTATTATAATGGTGTCCTATCAAGTAATTGCCAATTCAGTCAATCGCTAAAACAACTGTTATAACAATATTATTAATACGTTTAACTCACCGAACACTGTTATTCATCAAGAAAGGTAATTAGAGCTCTGTTTTACTATTTCTTATAGAGACACGTTCAATCTATTAAGGCTTTTACGCATCGACGCCTCCCCATCGCTAAACACGTGAGATCACTTCAAAGTTAATTGCCTTGTAAAGCTAAGCTGATATTATGAAGCTTTTAGATCTTTTATTTAACTTTTTATGAGAAACGTTATAACGTACCTCCTTTAATATTGTTTATAGAATTTATTAACTGATTCTTAAAACTCCTATGATCAAATATACATTTCCCGGAAAATTCTTACTATTATTACTTGACGTGATGATACTTCATATCGTATATTTGCGATCTGAAATATTATATCACAATTACTTATTGTCAGCAAATTATTATAATAATATTATCAGAATTTGTTGACAATGATTGGATCTCATTTCAAAGACAACAAACAGAGCAGGTCTCGGCCAAATGATGTAAATTAGAAAAATAAATTGACCTCTTTTTTGAAAGTGAAACATCATTTTACGTTGGTTCTAAGTTTAAAAATTCTGACCCGACCACTTGATGTAGCCCGACATTATATAGACACTTATAATTATATCGACATTCCTACGTATATTTCCGTATCTGCAAACATGAGAATTTACAACACCATATAATTTTTTCGATAAAAACAATTTTTACAATTTGCAACGTTAAATCAATTAGCCAAAACACCGTCAATATGATGTAGCTTGCGCTTGACTTTCACTTGTTTTTTGTTAAACTATTATTATGCTATTATAAGGCGTCCGTGGCGCAGTTGGTAGCGTCGCTGGCTATGCTTACGGATGTCTCGGGTTCAACTCCCGGTGCGGACAGTTTTTATAGATTGATCTTTCAGTCGATTTATGGATTTCTGTTCGTAGTCTGAGTCCTCTCTCCGACCCATCCCATCCTCACGGGGCGTAGCAAGAGCGGTTAGTTAACCACTAGTTCTATCATAGCCGTATCCTTTTATCCCTACTGTCTTTGAAAAAAAAGATAGGTTGAGCAACTGAGTACTAAGCAGTTCTCGTAGAAAAATTTTGTTAAGTGAGAAGACCCCGGATCGAAGAGAGGCGAGTGGCTGGTTATCCAGAGTCCTGGAAGGGCTGTGATCTCAGACAAACACCATTTCAAATGCGGTTCAAAACTTATTTATTTTTCCATCAAAGATGCAGTGGTTAACATTACACAAATATATAAATCCTAACATTTAAAATTGATTCTACATTTACATTTACTTAAAAACTGAATTTACTTTAAGTTATAATACAAATGACGCGACAAACGATTTTAAATTAAGTCCAATGCAAATTAAAAAAAACAAACAATTCACATCGTCACATTACCTCCGCCGCGACGAGATCTCACTCGTCCGGCTCGACAGATCGTAATCGACTGTCTACAAATACAATTAAAAAAACTCCCTGCACCGTCGGAGCTACCCCTTTCCGTAAAAATGGACTCGTCCAGCGGCCGTACCCGGCGGCTATTGGACGGCATGGTAACAAGTTTTGGGCCGATTCTGCGAATTATTGCCGCTGCCGCTGGGTGATTTCAGTTCTGGACACTAATGAAACTTATTTAATATAATAAAATATACCTACATGAAAAAAATATTGATTTTGAAATAGAATAACAATTAATGGAAACATTCATTTTGCCAGCTAGTGATGTATTTTATACAGTGTCATTAAAAATTGGACCCCGCCTGCCTTTTCTTTCGAATAGTGGGATTCCAACATCTTGGACGAATGTCAGGTACTATCCATTGAGTGTACAAATCAGGAGTGAAGAATGCTGGCATGTTATTGTAGTAAGTAAAGTAATTGTATGGTGACATAGAATCTTGGAGGCACCACGTTGTGGCCATATACTCAACAAAGGGAGCGAATATGCTTCAAGAAGTACAAATCATCTTATTTTGGTTTCATTTTGTGGCCATGCTCATCCAAATTGACCGGCAAACTGATAATAAATTCGATAATACTAATATAAGTCAATATTCACCCAACTGACAATAAAGGTAGACAATTTGACTTAAAACCTAGAGTGTTATAAAAAATAATATTAAATTTTGTTATACTGCTTTTGAAGCCTACATAAAACTAAAGAGTTTAAATTAAAACACGAATATTATATTGCCTTCATTTCATAGAAAATTCATTAAGTAAAGTTAGTAGCAATTTTACTCAAAAATTTGAAAAGGTTTTAATTTAAGAAAATAATGAGAATCATTGGTCAAGGAAACAAATAGATTGTCAAATAATATTATAATATATTCTCTGACAAATAAACTGTGAACGTTGCGTTGAATAATTATCTTAAAAATAATAAATATAGTTTAAAGATAATTATTAATGTGTTTGTAAAAGATTTTGAATATTTTTTGAAGATTTCATTTATGAAACGGGGTTTAGTATTTGTATAGTACTTTATTTTAGTTCAGAAACAAACTCTAAAGGAGAAAATGTGCATTTAAGATGCATTATCACTTTACCCTTTACAGCCCGTCTATTCATGCGTTCATTCTATAGCGTATAGTGGACAGCAAGCGTTAACTTTATACTCTCCTCGAGCGCCGTGATTACGTTGAAAGGGTTATCGTTTTCCGATCTTTATACGGTATTAAAAATGTTTTTTCTTTACCCTTGTGACGTTCTAAGTCTTTAACCTTCACACACGGTCTTCAGCTTGGCTAAAGGTTTAATGGCATTGAATAAACCTGCCCGATATTAAAAGGTGTTAAATTGGCCCGTATTTTTTAACACCGGACTTGCTTTTACTATTTTGATTTATAGAGTTTTTGATTTTTATCTTTCCTTATGCCATCATCATTATTTATTTCGACATACAATACAAATGTCATTTTTATTCAATACAGACAAAAAAAATTAAAATCTGTAAATTTCTGATAAACAACGTATACCGAACAAAACAAAAAGGAGAATAATCACAAATTACTAAAATAGATTGAATGTGAATTTCTTTTTTTTTTCAATCATATCCGTTCCCAATCTGTAGTATTTGGACTACAAATGTCTACTCTTATCTCAACACAAGTTGTTCTATGTGAATTGTTTATTATTCAGTTTCTGAACCTGTCTTTATTCGATGAAAGTAATGATAAAATAATGACAGTACTGTAATATTACCAACATTACTTGGCCGCCACCGAAATTGGAACTAGAATTGTCGGTCTAGAATAAATTTCCCCAATTGCCATTAAACATATTTCGAAAATTCATGCCTACTTTTAATAACCGTCGCGAAAATATCAGTTTTGGAATTTATTGAAATTTCATTTCTGGCTGAGTATGACAACATTCCTAACGCAACGGTGGTGCTCTCACTAGCAGCCAAGTTAAATTGGTACATCTATAGTAGTAAGCTAATCACTTTCTATATCCGCTCCTTTTTTAGAATCGGATGGGGAGGGAATTTTGACATCATATACAAATCGATTTGAACCGATCGGCCACGTCGAATTGACGGATAATAAGGTAAGCTACCAGATTTGCGGTGTCATACAGAGAACGAGTAGACTTCAACTCATTGAAGCTTTTCGTTTATCTAGTGGGAAGGATTGATACTGCGCCACTGGATACAGCTGTATAAAATCAAAGAATGGAAAAGAAGTGGTGAGTGGATGAGAGTTAGACCCTACAATTGAAAAATTTGAATTTATGAATGTATCTATACTGAGCAGTCCAATCGAAGAGCACGATATTGGTAAGTCGGCTACAGCCCTGCCAAAATATCTTCATCGAATATAAACTCGTACAAAAAAACAGCAACGAGGCATGCGTACGCTCTACTGGTATGACAAAATGTATTTCACTAATATCGATTCTTACTGTGACGTGGTTAAAAAAACATATATTAAAAAAAATATCAATGTTATACTGTATATTATATCGTTGTTTTATAATCGTTGAAGTTTACTGTTTTTAGCTCTTACGTATACACATATATAATAGTTAAGAAAATTTGTGACATGTTTTGATTAGACAAACTAATTATTTCAATGGGTATATACGTCTTAAAACAAATGTATAATTCTGATTATAATTAATTTGAACAGTAGTGCTAATTTTCTTTAACTATTAAATATATTACACTATTTATTAAATTACACCACATTTCTCCTACACAATTATATTCTGTCACATGTTTTGCAGCGTTGTATCCCTCAAGGCCTTTTAAAATATTTCTACATACTGTAGTTTGAAGTCAGTATTAAAATGTTTATTTTACTGCGTGTATTTGGTTTAAGAAAATAATTCAAGAAAGTTTTCAGAAAACTTGTGTAACTATAACAAATATAATATCATTATTTAGCTTCTCAGACATAAATTTTAACAGTCTTCTGAGATATTTTAATTAATTTTTTACTCATTGCGTGAAATCCCATATTAAGATGAATCTTCTCTGTAAGACCTTGTAATAAACTGAGTGCCAACCCTTCCTACTAAATATGATTTGTACAATTTAAACACAAAATCCTAATAAAAGGACGTGAACTAAATTCTACATTCTCTGTTATTGCGTAAATTGCCATTCCACTAAAAATTTACAATTAACATCATTCAAGCTAAAGATTTCAAAGTTTTTTTTTAATTTGCTATAACGTAGAAATAATTTTATAGCTATAGGAAGTAGAGTCCGTATTCAAAAATTTTAATAAATAAATACAATGACCAATTTATATGATCACATACCGTTTCCCTACTTTGAAAAGGTTCTAATTGCACTTGACTATGTTTTTTGATATACGAGAGTTTAAAGTTTTGAGTGATCATATTTCGTATTTTGAAAGAAAAAATGTATTTTTAATTAGTGAGTTAGAATATGTTTATACATAATATTTTACTTGTTTTATCATATAATTTATTTTACCTTAAGCTTTTATATTGGAAAATAATGAGTATCTAAAGCTTTAATTAGAACTGACAATAATAGTTTGTTTGTAAAGGTTTTATCGAATATTTCAATTTTATTAAACAAAATGTTCTGATTTCTGAGATATTTATTAATATTATATATTATCATGACTTGCTGAACCATATTAGCTAACAATTATATTATAATACAACAGAATAATAATAAATGTTTACTTTGAATGTTTCAATGAACTCAGCTAACTTTCGTTGAATTGACCACATCGATAGAACAATAGAAGTAAAGGGTAAAACACACACCCACCATCGAGCGAAGAATGTTCGGCATGACGTTAAAACCTTTTCAAAAAAACTTTCATGTGTATATTTTTTTCTGTGAGATCATAATAAGCAGCTATATCGATTCATAGAACCATATAAAACAAATTTATGAAAATAAATGTTTGGATAGAACGCCGGAATACTGATAACTCTTCTCATTGAACAATATATGACTCTAAAATCAACGTATATGGTAGAATGTGGCTAATACAACATTTTCCAATAAAAAGGTTATTTTAGACCAAAATTTCAGTTAGAACCTTTTCAATGTAAGGTTACCAAACTCTAATGATCCCAGTAGTATGGACCATTACTATGTCAAATAATCAAAGTTGTAGGTCAGAAGAAGAAAAATAATTTGAATTTTACGTGCATATCCCTGAAATTTGGGTACAATATCATTTAAACTAATCAAAATTCAAACTTCATTACCATAAATAATTAAAAATATATATTAGGTTCTTTTAGCAAGGACAAAAAAACAGCATTTTTCCATTAAACTTTTTCGTACGAAATTGATTCAAGTTTAGGGGTCTGCTTTTGGGCGACCCTCGCAAACGGCCCACCATAACGAACAGTCGTAAAGGTTCAGACAATTGCCGGCCATTAAGTTAAGATTGCTTGGTGTCCTCACGACGATGCGATGTGGGGGGATGGTAAAGCGTCTCAGCTTCCCGCCCCTAACCGAACAGCTACGCCACCTTCTACGATACTCAATGACACTCAAGGGTGGCTACGCATCTAGGGCAGAGCTGATTATTAGTCTAATTATAATAATGGCAAGACAATTCCATTTTCTCGTGTTTTATAATTATGTGCAATATATATTTTGGCCAATAGAACGGCGCAGCCAATATATGAACGTATTTTATCTTCGTCTGTTTATTGGATGGTTTAATCACTACCGTAATGATAAATATTGGTTTCTAAAGAATCAATTCAACATATGTTACTTTTTAAAACATTTTACATCTAGAACAATTGATATTGAATGAATAAAATTCAGTGAGTTCAAAGATTTACTTAAACTTGTGAGACCAACTGAGAAACACAGCACTATATATATTTATATACATTTATACTAGCTACCCAGCAATTCTTCCTGTGGCATCACTGTACATCATCTAGAGTTATTCATATTATATTACTAATCATAGACAAACTGAAAGCTGTTTCCATTTGAACTGAACATAGATATCACAAGCAACTGGAGACTGATTCATATATTTATTTTTTTTCATGTCCGCTCCCAATGTCGAGCATATGATCTCCTAATGGAGGTATATTAACAGAACTTTTCTATGAAAACTGCTTGTTGCTCAGTTGCTCAACCTCTCTTTTTTTCGAAGAGAGTAGGGATAGAAGGATAGGGCTAGGACAGGACTAGTGGTTAGCTAATCGCTCTAGCTACGCCCTGTAAAGATGGGATAGGTGGGAGGGAGGACTCAGACTACGAACAGAAATTCATAAATCGATTAATAGGTCCATATATGAAAACCACCCGCACCGGGAATTGAACCCGAGACATCCGTAACCGTAGCCAGCGACGCTACTAACTGCGCCACGCCATTATTTTACCTAACCATATTCTATTGCACAACTATTAAAAATACTCAATTTGGCATCTTTGACGTCGCTATAGCAACTTAAATTATGTTAATGTTGCAATTTACTCATAAATAATTGAATACATTAGTCGATTTTTCAACATTTTTTCAGCCATAATCGCATCAAATAACTGTGTCCATCGACTCAAAGATAAAACGTGAAATCATCTGTCACTTAAATTGAAGCATATCGAAAACAGCCATAAACTCAAAGACATACTTTAAAAGAGAAGAGATGTGACTTTATATGTTACATGAAATATCCCTTACCATATTAATTTATATTTAACACTTCTAACGCTCCGATTCTAAGTGTTCGCTGACCACTTTGCTAAATTTTCAAAATATTTTTTTAATTCCTGTATTTATTGGATCAGTAATTAATCAAAAAGGTCAGTAATTAATTCGATAAGTGGCCAGTATACACGTGGTCAGTTAATAAAATAAACGGTCAGTTATAATTCATATAAATTAAACCTAATTTATTATTTTATCTTTTTTTACTTAGTTAACCTAACCTAACCTAACCTTCCTATTTACTGACCGTATCTTTAATATTTACCTTTCATTTTTATTTTTCTACTGACCGTTTTATGCATTTGTTACTGACCATTAATTGAATTAGATACTGATCAAATAATTAATGGCTTTTTTATTTCAACCGTGCTCGATCCGGTGTGAAGCATATGAACTCACAATGGAGAAATATTTAAAATAGATTAATGTTTTTTTCTTGCTAGTGGCAGTTTTTTAAAAATATTTTATTTTAGAATATGTTTCAAGTAATATAATATTTAAGATAATTCAGTTCGATAATGAAATAATCAATATAAAAATTATAAAAAAACTCTTATTCCAAATTATAAATTACCACTATAACTTGAAAACGCGCTTTCGAAAAAATGCAAATAACACATTCAGCCGACGAAATTTAGTTTTAACGTAAAAAATCTTACAACAGTGGCCGAAAACAATATGGCATCCCTGAAAGATGCCCTTGGGATTAATATCCATTAAGGAAAGTAAGACTACAGACCACTATCTGCCGCAATACAACTGTGGCCCAGAGCAAAAGTGGCCCTGAATAATCGCGACTCACAATAGTCGTGGTTCGGAATAATCGTCGCTGGAAAAAATGTTAAGAGTTCGGTCATTCGTCGTGTTTTATCTTCAGAAGATCGCCCCGATCGCTTTCCGCTTCCGTTAAGGGTTTTAAAAAAATTCTTTCAGTCTATAATTTTTTCGTACTTCAAATGACGTCTTAAAGAAAATTAAAAAAGTTTTTTAAGGCTGTATTATATTAACTACGATACGATAATATAATAAACAAGACGGGTTTTTTTTCGAATAAAAACCTTGGGAAACTTTTGGAGGTCAGTGAAATAGTACTTTTTCAGTTTTGACACTTGAGAATGATTTATTGACTGTGACGCACTATTTTGAATTTATAATAATATTTTACTCATAATTTAGGATATTATATTGTTTTACTTTAAAGAAATATAAACATAGAACAATCATTATAAATGTCTTTGCATGTGACTATGAAAAGATATATTTTCGATATGGAGAAGTGTTTTTTACACTCACAATTTCGAGTATATAGACTCCTTTTTCAGCATCTAAATAAGAGCTATTTTCGAGAACTGGTTTTATGCAGCCACTCAATTTCTCCAACTTCAAAAATGGACAAGTGAGAAGTCTGTAAAAATCAGTAATATTAAAATTCGATTGCGATTCAATATTTGGTACTTATATGATTTAGTGAGTACATTTTTTTTTTAATTTGATTTCATTACTGATTCACAATGGTAATTTTATGATGTACAGTACTGTAAACAGTATCGTCTGTATTACGATTATGAAAGTTATCATTTTTCAATTTTATAATATATAAAATGTGTAAAGAGGTAATATTGGCAATACTGTAATCTTACATTATAAATAACATATTTAGTGTTAGTGTCTGCAGTTGCTCTACTATCGAAAATTATTAGATATGGTTATTGTATAAAATGAGTAAATAAAATTATTCATTTGCCACTCTGAAGTCTGTCTATCTCAGAACAATTAAATTTACAGATACTACTGTTTTATAACACATATGCAATATTCTGCGTCGTGCCAGAGCCCAAAGGGATAATTGACCTCCTCAAGTGTTGGTTGATAGTACCACTACTATGTACATGCAGTCGCTGATTTCACGACCACCTTCTATAACGCAATGACTATAAAGAAAAATGAAATTCAACTATCTCCCAGCGATTTTGTCTAGATGCAATACTATTTTATTTATTTTTTAAGCAGTCTGTAACTCTGTGTGTTTCATTATTCACATTAGAATCACCCAAAAGTGGCCAAGTCTATATCAGTCTGTGTAATGCACGGACGATAATAATGTTTTTTGAAAAATCAACTTTGGTCACATTTCTACGAACAAGGAACATTATTTCTCTTTGCCTTTGGCTACGACTTTTTTATTTATTTCAAAGGATTTTTTCCCAGAATGTAAATTAAACTATGTTTCATTCTAATGGGTTTTGTAAAATAATTTTTGTTTATGACAAGTAGAGATGGTTTTGATATAGAAATATAAATAATTGAGTGACGAAAATTCGAATAAGACTATTTGAAAAGTAACTTTTTTTTAACACAAATGAAATTTTCTTTTATTATTTTTTCCAATTTCCTATTTCGTTTAGCCCATGTTTTTTTGAAATATTGTACTTCTTTTTAAATTATTTGACTTCGTATAAATATAAATAATTTATGTAATAATCACATTTATTGAATTTATTTATCGCTCATTATTAAATTTATTCGTAGTTTTGTATTGCAATAAAACTATCATACTCTATTGATACGATTGCTAATTTTAGTTACAGAGTATGACAAATATTTTTTTTTCTATAGACATTAAGATTATAACTTTTTCTAAGGTTGAATAATAATTATTATTTATCTTACGTAAACTTCATATTGTTTAGAAGAGGTATTTTTGTATGGATGACGAAAAGGTTTCTAACCATTTCATTAATTTTTCAAGAACAAGAAAAAAATTCTCTGTCTTATAGCGGAGTTGTCAAAACTATTTAGCTATCTTCATATCCGGATGCTGTGTAAACAGGTTCAAATCAGCGAACGAATACTTTTAAACATTGATTCTCCAATTGGTTTATAAAATTGTGTTCAAACATTATAAATATACACGTGATGTGTAAATTTCGTAATTTCTTAACCCAATCGTTTCGGCGTTTTTTTTAAATCAGAAAGTTTGAACAACTAAATAATAAGCACTTCTCGTAAAAACCAATCTCTGTTGAGACGCTGCATTTTAATCCCGTCTACTCTACATTGTGCTGAAAAAAACTTTAATTTAGACAAGCATATCCTGGACAGAAATTCATATTAGAAATGGTGTTAACTAACTATTGGCTAACATGAAATTTATAAAATTAAATCACAATTTGCAGAATGTACTTATTCCACATTTAATTTATAATACCCATTATAATATATTTAGGAATATATTTTCAGTGTTTTATGATTGACGAGATTTAACTGTAAGCATAGATGTAATAGAATGACGATGACGATAATGCAGCTCAGAGTATATGTCTCCAGTTCGAAGGGTAGTGACAGAATACTGATTCTTTTTGGTATTCTTCACTCGCGGCCTTGTCGCTATCTGTATTCCGCCTTAGTTGTCATATTCGTGTTAAATCTCACGTTTGCAGAATCTTTTCTTTTACATATTTATATTTGCATTTAGGAATATCACGTTTCGTAAGTTTGCAGTGTCATGTTGATGACTTGACATAAGCGTTATTTTATCAAATCTTTTTCTTTTATAATTAATAATAAAGTTTTATGAATAAATATTATTTGTCAATTTTGCCTCGTCTATATTGCTGACTCGACATAATACTTTGACACAAACAAACTCTTCCTTGAGTATTACGTTTCGTAAATCTGCAGAATTATGTATTATATTAATTAATTACATATATATAAGCTACACATCGTCGTTGTCAAACCATTATATGCTATGTGCAAAAAGTATAACTTTTGAGATATTGAATAAAAACGCTCTCTTGGAAAATTTTTGACGAAACAGATTTTTGAAAACTAATTTAAATTAAAGTTATATGTGTTATAATGCTACAAGTCACATAGCAATATTTTTATACGAAATTTGGTTAGTAAACTAGTCATAATAGTCAAAATGTAGAAATCTTCAAAAAGTGTAGATATTCGCAGTTGGTAGTGACAACGACGATATATTAATTAATGTCCTAATAATATTTAAAAATACGGTCGAATATTTTCTTTGAATTTTTTTATCTATTGAAAAGAAAAAGTACTTAAATAAACCGCTTGAAATATACTTTGAACATCTACATTTATCATTGCATTTTTTCACAATAGAAAATATTTTCTTGTTGGTAGTAAACAGTTTCATTAGCATCAAAATCACATTGTCACTGGTTGAAATTTTGTTTCCTAGAACCATTCTAATTGGAATTAATTTCTAATTTTCATTTTGACAGTCAGCTGCTTGTTAAGATTTCTTTTGATCCTTTACAAAATCTATCAAAGCTTTTGAACAAATTTAAATTAGTTTGACGAGTTTCGAGAAACGAGTTATATACTTTTTATTATGTCAAAGGGTAACAATTAAATTAATAACTATTTTTTGCTTCAATTAAATCTATATTACAGATTTTAGATCTAAAATCAAATTAATTATTTCAAGTTCAAGTATTTTAGAACGACTTTTTTTTACGTCATTTTTAATAAGCGAGTAGGGTTAAAATAATATTATAAAGCACTTGCGTGGTTTTCAAATAACTTTAAAGGATTTTTCCTTTAAATGTCTCAATTGTTTTCCAACATTATTCACATCATAGGACAAAATAACAAAGTATTTAGTTTTACAAAATTTTTATCAGGTAGTTGTTAGCTATTTCGACTTTACTCCATCGTCAGAACTATACTTAAACTTAATTATGCTTAGCTATATATACTTTTTAGAAGATATAGACAATATCATGTCATCTCAGGTGTTCAAACATCATAATGTTTATTTTAAAATTAAATCATTCAAGGTAATAATTGTGTTTTTAGAAAATGAGCTTACGTGGTATCATTAATTAGTCGTTAAAATAATTGTACCGAAATTTTACTGATTATCTGTAATTACATGGGCTTTTTGTAATGGGTTCAGTAAGGGTGATGGGTTAATATTTGTTTGGTCATTAAGGAGATTATTTTCATGATTGTATCTATTAATTTCGAGTTATTCCAAAAGAACAAGTCTAAAGCTTTTTTTCACACAAATGTAAGCATATTGGAGCTGATTTAGCGGCTATGTTGTGGCCTTCTTTGAAGAGGTTTTAAACAAACTGAGAATCTGTTTTATATTTTTTAAATGATCTTACATGTTCCTTCAATCTAGTTTAAATGCTCCTTCCTGTCTGTCCGATATATATCGAATCAATCGATTCTGATAAAAATTTTGCAGAACTAAATACTTTGTTATTTTATCCTATTATAATGGAGTTCTACCAAGTAAATACCAATTCAATCAATAAATACTATTCACATCAATGATTCTTTTCTTGTGCCAAAAATATATTGTGTGATTTTTCTCTGTATATTGAACTACGTAAATAGTTATTAACTTCGACTTTGGGCAGAAGTAATTTGGAGATTAAAGACAAATCAAGCAGTTTCTTTTGCCATCAGAAGTCATCAAAAGAAATTGTAATCAACTACAACATGTATTGTCCTGAGGACACCTTCGCACTGTTTTTCGTTCCAAATTGTGAGATTCTAGCGTCTTGAGTAATCATTGGGTAATACTAATTCAATGTATTAAGCAAAATTAAGGGATGTTGGCATTTGACAGTAGGAAAAAAAGCAATTGGCTAGTGAAAAAAAGGCCTGGGAGTAACTTGTGGTGGACATATACTCTACATATACTACAGTGTTTATAGTCAATGAATATAATGGAATGTTAGACAGATCTTTTAATTAAGGAATAAAATCATCGGTCCTTATATACCGACATGAAATTGCAGAAGATTTATTTTTAAATCATTGATTTAAACAATGATGTCACATTATGTATCCCAAATTGAGCCAACAAAACACTGCGCGGGGTAACGTGGCGTAACATGTCGTAGCGTGGCGTAGAATTCAGCTTGAAAATGAGGGGCGACAGTAAACAGCCTTGTCCTACATTTCAAGAATGTTTATTTTAACTAATGGCAAATTGATCAAGTACAAACAGCACGTATCAGAGGCCAACAACTTTGTTTGTACGGTATTAACTCAGAGCTTCTTAATTTTTTGACGCTAGCGTAAAAATTTCCTAGCTTTATAACTTGTTTTGCAATTGTTTGCCTTTTTATTTTTTTCATTTTTCTTGCCGAAATCTACCTACTTAGATTCTATGACTTAGCAGTAAGATTGTTGTTTTAGCGATTGGAGTTTTCCAAGTTCATGTCCTGATAAAGTTAATATCAAAAGATTATTTTTTATATGAAATATTTGAAATCTTGAATATGATTTTTTGTGCATCTCAAGTTATTTGAAAACATTACATCTTTTTAGTAATTAAACGTATAGATTAATGTTCAAAAAAGTCTTTCAAAACATTATTATTCACTCTTAAGGTATTAACTGTCAATTCTTGTTGTAAACGCATTATATTTTAAAAATAAAACACAATTTGTTTGTTCTACTTCTAAATGTTTATAAAATGAAGCATTATCAACTGATCAGTTGATCAGTTAACCAGTTGATAATGCTCGTGATGAGAAAAACCGGCCCTGATCTTTATAAGCATGTGTAAGTAGTACAAACAAATAAAAAGAATAAGGTCAAATAAGAATTATTGAGATTTTGTACACTTCCATGTATTTTGTCACTAACGATCCGGGTTTTGCCTTTTGGCATTTTCAGACATTCAAGCGCACGAATAGACTCCTGAAGATGCCTGAAGATACCAAAGATGAAACCCGTGTCGTTAGCGACAAAATACATGGAAGTGTACAAAATCTTAATAATTCTTATTTGATATTGAAATTCCATCAAGCACCCCCAGTCGATGTCTTAAATTATAAAGAATAAGGTCTTGAATGAGGGCCCTTTCTTTTCACTATTGATATGATTATGCAGATTAACATACCATTCTGAAAGGATATATTAAGATACATATGAAAAAAATGAAACACGATAGTAAAAATCTACAAAAAATAGTTGAACACGTGCTCAAATTTGAATGATGATAACAAAACAATAAACTAAATCAAAATTCGTGCGACCAATTGTCCGCATTTCAATTTATTCAACCAGCATTCTTTCAGCCGTATCTGATAATATCAGCGTTATAAATTATATAACACTGTTTATGCCTTATAGATTCTATTCGTATGAAATTCAGAAAACGCTTTTATAGTAGAGATTATTTGGCTAAAATAGAATAGAATAAAGAAGAAATGATTTCTGCATAACCTATCCAAGAAAAAGTTTTTGAGAATGTTTATTTTTGAAACATTATTATTTGTTAAAAAAATAATTGAAAACAATTTTTTCTTCTTAAATACATTATTTTTTAATACTGAATGCATGTTTAATACTCCGAATTATACCAGGGAATAGTTACGATCGAAATTCTTTAAAATAATATATATTCATATCTGATATGCTTTTGACAAAAACATTTTGCCTTTCCTGTAAAACTTTGAATAATGAGCAGGCTTGCGTACTTGACCCAACATTATCGATACAGCAACGTACCTAAACGCAGGCTTGGCATTTTTTACAAACTGTTTGTTTTCATTGGAAAACTTTATCACTGAAACAAAAGGGTTTAACGTAGCAAGGCTGACTGTAAGGGTCGTTTTAATATTTCCAAAGCACGTCCATCAAATCACAACAAAACCAATTGTGTTTTTTTCATGTCGACGTTGAATGTTATTAAAATATTTTCTTTATTATACCAATTTATAGTTTTATATCTAGAAGGATGTCAATAAGTAAATTTTAAGCTGCGAGACTGTTTTCCGATTTTTTTCCATGTCCGCTTCCAACGTAGAGCGTATGGTCTCCTAATGGAGGTATCTCAACAAAATTTTTCTAAGAGAACTGCTTGTTAATCAGTTGCTCAACCTCTCGATTTACGAAGAGAGTAGGGATAGAGCTAAGATAGGATTAGTGGTTATCTAATCGCTCTCATCACCCGTGAGGATCGGATGGATAGGAAGGAGTTTTAGATATCGCAAACACTCTACTCATCGCAAAGACTACGAACAGAAATCCATAAATCAATTTATGAAAACCATCCGCACCTGGAATTGATCCTGAGACATCCGTAACCGTAGTCAACGACGCTACCAACTGCGCCACGGACGCCGATTTTGCAATCTATTAAATCGGACGCAATAATTCCTACATTAACCTGGATACCGAGGGTTTTCATGGTTTGCGAAAATCTCAATCATTTCTATTCAATAGATTTTTATGAATCCTTGTAAACATTAAGAGTTACGAAATATAAATTCTATTCTTATATTTAACGAGAGTACAATAAATATGTAATGGAAGCCAAAACCTGCTCGTTAACCATTATTAAATTCAGAAAATACTCTTTGTGTTGGTTGTTTTTTTATACAAATTCATATTGATACTAATTGATAGCCGATAATCCATTAGATTTCCGCGCTGTAATACGCTTTCAAATCAAGTGAACAGTTTTATCTATTATGGTTAATTCAATTACGTATGACTCTTTTCGAGTACTATGAAAATTTGTAATTTTTTCGACAGTTATTTCAATTCGTTAAATTGTCCCACATTACCTACAATTAACTTACAACATATCCTTTTATGGAAGATAAAGATCTACTCTCAAAAAATACTTCGATACAGACTTACACTTACTATGAGCTAATTCAGCAAGCATGACTACGTCTGAGAATTTTTTTTACCATGTTCGCTTCCAATGTGGAGCATATGAACTTCTAATGGATATCTTAACAGAAATTTTCTACGAGAACTGCTTGTTACTCAATTGCTCAACCTCTCTTTTTCGAACAGAGTAGAGATAGAAGGATAGGGTTAGTACAGGACTTGTGGTTAGTTAATCGCTCTCGCTAAGCCTCGTTCTTAGAATAGGATTGGAGGGAGGGAATTTTAAACATTACAAACATCCATGCCTACGAACAAAAATGCATAAATCGATTCGAAAAATCAATTTATGAAACTGTCCGTACCGGGACTTGAAAACGAGACATCCGTAACCTTAGCCAACGACGTTGACCACTGCACCTCGGACCCGACAAATATAGTTAAAAAAAAACAAAATTTTATGAAACTAACTCCACAGTTGTACTAGAATATTTTTTTTTCGTTTTTGTTTCTGTCACATTGATGCTTATTATGCAACGTCAGCAGATGATATGAAATATAAGTTTCTTTCAAATTGCTTATCAATTTCTAGGTTTCAATTCAAGCGTCAGATCACTAAGGAGACGATGCACACATAAAACACTATTCAAAAATGTTTTTTGTTTATTTTTTTCTTATTCATTTAAATAGTTGAATACCCAATTTAAAGCTTCTGAACAATTAAACATTTCCAATTAAAATACAGCCATTCAACTTTTTCAATTAATAATGCGATACAATTTATACATTTGAGAAAATAAAACCCTTCTCAATATTTTAAATAATGCTGCCAGCAATAATAAAGTTGCTTCAATTATTTTGTTGTCTTGTTAGGAAGATAATACATAAATCTTTTGTATTCTCGCAACGTTTACATAAAACGCAGAAGATTTATTTCACGGAGTTACCCGTTTCTTATTCGACAGCTCACTTTGGATAGGTGTCGATAGACTGCCAGCGCCGTTACTACCGCTTTCTCTACTTACCCATTGTTCTATTTCGACTTAAGGTAGAGTGTATAAAATAATCAATACACCTTAAAAACATTAATGTAAAAATAACACTTATAAAAATTGACAATCAAGACCGCCCCCCCGTCCCGGTTCTTCTAAACTTTTCCAATTGATTTAACCCTTGTTTGAAGATCCTTCAAAAGTATACAATCACTGCAGAATTAACTATCCAAACAACGACCATTTATCTCAAATAAATCCATTATTTTTAACGTAGTACAAACAAATTACTTTTCTCTATAGTTTTCATCATACTCGTTTCCTTGATAAAGAGTTTGAATCTCTGATAGATCACTTTCATTAATCGATTTTTTCAACACCTTATTTCTATGATAACTCTCTGACTGTGATTGTGTGACAACTAGCTATCATTAAAAACAAATCACTTTGAGATACCACATTAAAAACAAAAATGGGTTAAAACTGATTATATGTATATTCATTGCCAGCCATAACATCAGAATACGACTATCATGAAATCAAGACAATAAAGTCGGAATAGAAAACATATTCTAAAGAGTAATTATATAACGCTTTACTTCACTTTGGAGTGGAAAGAGATTTAAAAGTTTAACAATACTAATAACCTTCAATACAAAGATTTTTCCAAATCAATCAGAAGACCGCAATCAAGAAATATAACACTTCAATCCAGAATTATATGATTTTGATATTTTTTTAACGTTCTCGTTTTCCCCCTTCGGATCTCGTGTAGTCACATTTTGTCACCGTGTGATTTTTGTCATATAAACACATTTATAAAGTCTAATGACAATTTTAACAAGTAAAATATGGTTTTATGTAATATTAAGTAATTATTTTAAGTCATATTCTATGTGTAAAATCTCGGTTCCGTTTGAAAAAAACGGTTGTATACGGTACGTCATGCATCTCGGATTGTTACTATTCTATTCTAATTATTATTATATTATACTTAATACTACGCTATACTATAATTTTATATTTTTCGATGGTAAAATTGACGACGTATTCAAATTATGATCCATTATACAAAGAAGACGTAAACTATAGTGTATTTTCATTTTTAATTGTATGTAGAACTATTTTATTTATATTGTATGACCTATTTCACAGATAATTTAAAGGCTTAAAGGTCAAAGTAACTCACTGTTACACTATGAGTACTGAAGGGTTAAGTAAAGTTTTGAAGATTATTATCACGTTTTCTAAATGAATCCTCGCAATTAGTATTGGTGAGAGAGTTTTACTTATTCTTTTCCCTCATTCAAAGCGTTCAGCTGACAGAATCATTATTAATACAGTACTTAACTAAAGTACATACATGAAACAGTTATATATTCGCATGCTCCACACAGTTTCAGCAGGTAACTATAGGTAGAATTTTTTGTTACTTTTTTTGTTAACTGCCAATATCTAAGCATTATTTTATTCACTAGCCACCTCCTTAAAATCCGTTCTGTATTGTGGCGTGTTTTGCTTAACCAGTATCTTTATTTGCAGTGCACTTCACGTGCGATAACTCGGGAATGTTGTAAACAAGACAGGTGACGAGTCTTGGATATCGAACATTTTGCAAAGGTGAATTGGAGTAGTTTCAATCGAGATGCCAAGAAACTATTGCATAATAGTTAAATAGAACTATATGAGCATGGTTATAGCTTCCATCATACATTACGTTGCACTAAATTTCATTATTCCTTCCATCTATAGAGATACCATGTAAAATTTATATTGGATAAACTTGACTTTATAAGATGTATAAGGTTTCAACCGCACCATATAACAAATCATTTTTCTTTTCCATTCAAAGAAACTTTTATATCGTCACTATACTAGTAGAAGCTGGGAGGTAGCAATTACCAGCTCTTAAAATACAACGAATATATCACAACAACAAGAAAATTCCGCTTGCCTCTATATTTTTTGTTACATAGATAATTATTATACCATCAAAATATATATGGATTCATGCTGATCTGATACATGTAGAATTACAAATTTATAAATAGAGTCAATTGTCTGTATATGACTCTTCATTAATGTACTTACCGATATAGTATTTGACACACCCTGGTTTTTGTTAAGTATAAGTGTCATTAGTATCCTGAACTGAAATCAGCCAGCGGCAACAGCAATATTTCGCAGAATATGCTCTTTCTTGTTGGCGTTCAAATAGCCCCCGGTTACGTCCGCTGGACGAGTCCATTTTTACGAAAAAGGGTAGCTCCAACTTTGCAGGGAGTTTTTTTTAATTTTTGTAGACAGTCGATTACGATTATCCGGAGCGGGACGAGCTGCGCTCTCGTGGCGGAGGTGACGTGACGATGTGAATTGTTTGTTTTTTTTGATTTGCATTGGATTTAATTTAAATTCGTTGTGTCATTTGTATTATAACTTAAAGTAAATTCAGTTGCTAAGTAAATGTAAATGTAGAATCAATTTTATGTGTTAAGATATATATATTTGTGTAATGTTAAACCACTGCATCTTGAATGGAAAAATAAATAAATTTTGAACCGGAATTGAAATGGTGTTTGTCTGAGATCAGCCCTTCCAGGACTCCGGATAACCAGCCGCTCGCCTCTCTTCGATCCGGGGTCTTCTCATATTCTTTTTGACAAATATAATAAATGAATCGATTGAGTTATTCCACAGAAAGAGTTTATATTCAAGAATATCATTGTACACTTACCTCACTTTTGAAAGTGTTGCTACTTACCAACTTCTGTCAATACAGTGAAGATACGTAGAATACATGTAAACAAATATAACAACAAATCTGTTTGAATGTATTAAATTCATAAAAAAGTTATGAAATTTTATCAACATACGGTTATATAATGAAAGTTTGTTTTATCAACAAAAAGTCAGTCAGTCTTTGAGTTTCTTTTTCTGTGAATATACCAATCCACCCGACCATAAAATTACTTAAGTATTAGTATTCTCATAGAGTTACTCTTCTATTCTTTACTCTCTCCGTAAAAGAGAGTTTCAGCAACTGAATGACAAGCAGTTTTTAGTCAATAATCTGTTGATTGTGAGCGGACAATGTGGAAAGAGAATGTGAATGTAAATGAGAGAAAATTTTTTTCGTCGACAAAACTTTAAATATTATAAAACGGCGTGCTTAAATAATTTATACATTTCACAGTATTGTCGATATGGCAGTAGAAAAACAGTTCATTCACTGAAACCGAACTAACTTCGTTAAAGAGTAAAATAAATTTTACATCGCTTAATTGGTATTTTTTTCGTTGGCAAAATTTAAATTAACGACTTTTTGCACTTTATAATTATTTTTTGGGGTTTTAACTTTACCCGCTTTAATTGATATTGGAGTATAAATAAAAAATATAGATCAAAATTAAGTATCTACCAATCATTTTTTTTTCGTTTATTTTTCGACAATGACAATTTATATCCACTTTAAACTGTCAAAAACGATTCGTTTTATTGTTTACTAGTGAGTATCCGGCATGCGTTGCAATGCCACTCAAAGAAAGAAATGGTTTGTCTTTTTAATTATGTTTATTAAAGTGCTTTTGGATAAGAGATTTACACGCGCCGAAATTTCATAAAATTACCCGGTCCGAGCCCGTCATCTTCAGACTCGGCCCGGCCCGGCCCGAGCCTGAGTCTCAATATCACACTTGTTACCCGAAACCAGATTTATTTTTCTCAGCCCGAAAAAAACCCGGTTTATAGTACAATATGTGTTATTGTTTCCATATTTCCAACGATATTCATACATGTAAAATAAACTATTTAAATTATGGAAACTATTGCCTCATGGCTGACTCATGACCAGAACATAGTACGAAATATTTTTCTTAAATTTGAATTCCTTACCCGGGCCCGGCCCGAGCGCGGGCCGGGCAAAGGTCCACGGGCCAAGCCCAGGCTCATACAGACCTGTATTTTGGATATAGGTACAATATTTTTTGGTTTTCCGTCTGATTCTAAGATGTCGCTAGTTGTGCATATTTGAATTTAGATTTTAATTTTTTTTCTTCAGAAACCTTGACGAGTGTGTGCACAACAACTCACCAATGTTTGATCAAAATTAGATGAATGATAAAGGAACGCATAGGGGACAAACAAACAAACAAATCTTCATTTTCATATATAGATTTGACAACAATAAAAGCATTTAATAATAAAATCACAAAGTATTGATAAATAGGTCTATTTTGTAATTGAATCAAGGGTTTTATTATGACCTCGTTACAATATAAAATTTACAAATAGTTCAAGTACTCTAGGAAAATCTAAAAAGGAAATGTAAACATATTTTTCTTGCTTAAAATACCTCCTAATATTTCATTTTTTATAATGATCATTATTCATACTAATTATACAAATACACCCTATGACAGTAAAAAAATACCTGGACAATTTGTTTAAATGTTCTATAGTTTTGAGTTACCAGTTTTTCGTTAATAATCATACTAATGCTTTTTTTTAAACAGTTTCGAATAATTCAAATTGACATTGAACGCGGTCAAAAAATTGTAAAAAAATATTTTATTTCTATAAGAATCATTGTTTTAATAAGTAAGAAATAATATTCATACCAATATCAATCGTTTACGTTTTTTATTCAAATTAAAAAAACGCTTCTACGAAGATAAACAAATAAATAATAATCATTGAATGTAGAAATAGCGTGTGGACACTGCTCAAAACAACAGTAGCTTTGTTTCGTGGGCCTGTGCTATATCTGAAATCGTTCGTGCCCGCGTATCATTAATCATGCTATTTCCCAACTACCCAACTTTCCGATTGTAAATAATGTTGAGTCTCACCCTCACCTCCCCGCGAAAAATGCTCCGGACAACGGTCGTCCAGAAAGACATCACCTTATCCTAGGGGACTGTTTGATTGATAGTTACCGCTGGTTGGGAAATGTAATTTAGTTTGAAAAATGTTCGCGCGCAGCCGTCGGAGTATTCAAGATTTGATCAAGGGCGTAGCGGAAAACTTTTCTAGACTGTGATTAATCTTTTGCAAAATTTTTATCGTAGTTCTATTTGTTCGGTTTCGCTTTAGGCGTCGAGTAGAGATTGCGGATGAAAATTTTAGGCGTTGACAAATTTAAAAACTTAATTACCGTGCTTTGCAGGTTTATTAATGTAACGATAAAATCATAATGTCACTTTTTAGAAAAAAAATATCATTTCCTTAAAAGCAAACGGTAAAATTATATTTTTTTGGCATATTTATCAATCACATTAATCAAAGCTACCACCATTTAAAAATCGTGCTAAAAAATCTAATTACTCTATTTTATCAGTCTGTTCAAATTAATCGTTATTTTTAAAAGAAATATACGATTGGTCATACTAAAATCAGTATTTTACGAATAATTTATATTTATTTTTTATTTGTTATATATTAGCTTGACAAACCGGCTTCGCTTTAGATTTACGTTCTTATTGTACCTATCTTTCTCAACTCATATCTTAGGCATGAACAGACGTAGAAAACTAAAAATAGTCTCATTTAAATTTTGAATTTTTCAAGCCCAATAAACTTAATTATTCCTTACAATGTTAATCACATTTCGCAGGGGTTCAATATTTTAGACTTTTATAATTCAAATTGATGATTTTGTTATTCGACTGGTTGTGTAGTACTAGTATTTTTTTGTGTATTCCTCTCCCCACGTCCAGTAAAAGAAAGCAATCTCACTCTTAACATATCTCTTATATTATGAGTAAATAATTATTATCAATTTCTACGTTTTCATTAAAAATCTTTCCAATTGATTCATCCTGAAGATGCTTCTTCAAATGGCAAATCACACTTCACATTAGCACTTAAGTCACACCCCCTGACTTAAGTGCAATAACAACGTCATAATTTTAGAAACCGTATTAAAAATGAATAACTAGTTACCAACTATATTACATAATTCTTGTGAAGCTTAATACTTTTTCGATTCTAAATCACTCTTAATTTCTCATGTTAAGAATCAATTTCTAGGTTATCAATAAAATCTATCTATAAAGCTATTCTGAAGATGATTTTCAATGAATAATAACACGCTATCAATTTAAAAAGTTTACATTAATATTATTTACTTTAATAATTTTATTTTAATAACATGAAACTATCAAAGTATACATTTCTACAAGGGTAGGGTTGATAGCGTTTTTAGCTTCACGCCATAGTCGGAATAATTTATTTCTGACAGTGTTACCTTATTTCAATCGAGCTCTATCAAGTAATTGCTAATTCAATCAATGATAATTTAAGGTGTTAACTGTTAATTCTTGATAGAAACACATTATTTTTTTTTAAATAAAACAACATTTGTTTGTACTAATTCCACATGTTTATAATGATCAGGACCGGGAGAAAAAATAATTCAATTAATGATTCTTTTTCATATTTCAAATTCATTTCCACAGAGTATCCTCCAAGTTTATTGAACAAAATGTTTAATATGTTGATTTATTTATACCACAACGCCACTGCGTGCGAAACATCAGTCTATTTCAACCAGTAGCCATAGCAAGTCGTGGCAGCGAGTTTTTCGACTCAGCCGTCTTCATTTCTGTAGGGCCAACATAAATAATACTTTCCTATTTGCGTTGTTCAGTTAATTGAAAATATCTCCGTTGATAAGCTTACCCGCATTTTACTGCCTCGGGGGAGTTCTTTGTTTTGAATTGGACGGCATACATCTTACTGTAGAAGTAAACTAGTCGAGAAAATGAATTATGTATAGGTTTCCTTCACTTCCTCTTCATCTGAACTACAATGCAAAGTGTCTATGTTTCAAGTAAAAAGAAAAATTTCAACTTAAACTTATTGCTTACGTTTTTTACATCTACATATATACAAAATGAATGCTTGTTTGTTTGTTTGTCCCTTATGCGTTCCTGTAGCATTCATCTGATTTCTAAAAAACATTGGTAAGTTGTGCGCACACCCGTGAAGTTTTCTGAAAAAAATCTAAAACAAAGAATCAAATACGTGCCGACAGTGACATTTCGGAAAAGCTGTCTGATTTATTCGAATACTCACCAGACGGCAAAATAAAAAATATTGTGTATCCAAAAGCACTTCAATAAACATAATAAAACACAAACCTTTGTTTTCTTTGAGTGGCATTGCAATGCATGCCGGGTACTCACTAGTTTTCTTATAAATCTACATTTTAAACTAAAAGTTTCGTTTTTCAAGGGGCCAACAGACAATGATGGAAAAATAAAATAAATCTTATGACCAGGCCATAATAAATGAGTCGCTGAGTCGCTAAGCACGCTCCTGGCAATTTTTCAATAAAAAAGTTTTTAACGTACGTATGAGTTCTAATCGATAAATCTATCAATTTTTCCATTTGCAAGTCAAAAACTTCTTCCGATTTCGTCCCCAGTTCGAAATCCAAAATTTTACAAATCTTTAAAATGTCGTTTTTTTACATGATCTTGATCCTCGTTTTACGCGGTTGACACAATATAACTTAAATTATACTTAAAACTATCATAACGCCCATAACAGTTTTTCGGGATTTACTCAAAACTCTAAAAACTTTCACTCAGCGACTCAAAAAGTTATCCTGTTACCATGTATGAAGTATCTTAAAATAATGCATTTTATTTTGCAAGAACTGGACATATTTCAGTTACTCAACCTCTCTTTCTTTGGAAAGAGTAAAGAAACAATAGGAGTAAGAACAGATTTTTAGTTGGTTAATCACTCTATTTATGACTGGTTTTTCATGATCTGAATGAAAGATATGAAAACATCACAACAGCATGTCTTGGAATAAAAATAAATACTCGGTTAAAAAACCAATTTCTGAATAAGGGATTTTAATCAGTGATCCCGCCACCTTTTGAAAGGAAAAGCGTTGATCAATTGGCTACAGAAGTGGTTCATTTATACCTATTCATAAATATTACAAATGTGTAATGTCAAATATTTGCCATATTTTATACATATCAGAATGTAAAAAATATCCATACACATCGATTTGATGATTTCTTTCATAATTTACATGCATAAATTTTATTCATTGGATCTTTATAACCATTTCATACAACTAACTATTTTTATATGAATGAATCAAAACACCGAATAAGTCGATTGTGATAATACAGATTGATTGGTACAAAATTTTATAATCCTGTTTTGATTCCTAACAGACGAAATTACGGTAAAAATATGAAACATAGTATAATTTCTTAAGAATTATAAATGTAGCCTGTTTTCTCACAAAGACAATAGCAAACACTATTCAAACGTAAATGAAACAGTCAATAGTCTATTCTTGAGAGTTGGTAGTAGCTTATCGCGTGACTGAAAATAAAATTAATGGTACTGATGACATCATTTATCATAATGCCACTATAAATGACAACGACTGATTGGAAAATGATTGGTTATATGTTTTATTTGAGAGCTATCAATGACAGACTGATCGGTTTTAATATAACTATTGAACTGTTGAACGCGTCCTTTGATAGACAAGAGTAGTATTATATATTATTACAAAATACCTAACATAGAGTAAGTATATCAGGTTAACCTTGGATATACAATAATTTATGAAAGTATAATAATTGTTTTCGCTCATTGCCAACATTTTAAACTGATGAAAAATAAATTAGAACAGAGTGATGTATATAGCATAATAGTATTGATGACTAATAATCAGAAGGAGTACAAATTATGTCGATAATTTCATTTCATTTCTTTATACTCTGTTGATTTTTTCAAAGTCCATTTACCAATTGCTTTGTCCACCATCTCAATAATTAAAGGCACAATAGTTAAAGTTTGTTACTCAGTTATGAATAGAAAAAATCACTGTAGCATTGTGTTAGTTTATAAAATTCTATTTTTTGCGTTTACTTTTGTCGTAATACATTACTGACCTTACTTTCCTGTGTTTCAATTATGTTTCAATTATATCGGCTTACTATCTTGTTGTATAATAATTTAACATCCAAATCGATACCTCAGCTCCATAGTGTAACAACTCAAAACGCATAATTCTGAGATAATGTAAAGAAAAATCACTGCCAATCTAAAATAACCACAGATTACCACGTGATAAATTTAGCGATTGGTAGATATCGGTATCCTAAGCATTGCCTCATACTTTACTAAAAACTGATTTTTTACTTGCGACACTATGGGACTGAGTCATCGAAATGAATAATGAAAGTTTTAATATTGCACTAGAATATCACCAATCCATTCCAATTACTGTAAATCCATTCTTTTCTTGTAATAAGTTGAAAGACTGAATGTAAACTAGTCGTACACAAAATTGTTTTTGGATTTTCTTTTGTAATTTGACCTAAATCGCAAATTTATTATTATTTCTCCGATATTTCCAAAATTCATAAATGTTCTTCAATATTTATTTCGAAAATAGTTTTTTTTGTGATTTGTTAGAAATCAACATTTGTTTCGTGTTTTCATTGCATTTTTCTTTTCCCGTCTTTTTTTTGCTCTAGTTCCCATCCACACATTATAATTTATTTATCATTCTAACGCATGTTCGTACACATAAGAGTTCCACTACTCACGTATTCAAAATAAAGAAAGAAGAAAACTCGTGTAAAACAATGACACGTATTCAACGAAGACGCTCGCAAAAACTTTTTCTTGGATACGTTATGTTAACAGAAATCATGAAAATTTCTTCGTCACTTTTTTCTATTTCAGCCAAATAATCTCAAATATAAAGATCATTTTATGAATTCCATACTAACAGAATTTATGAGACAAAAAAAAATACGAATCAGATACGTTTAAAGGAATATTGGTTGTATAAATTGAAATGCGGACAACCGATCGCACGAATTTTGATTTCGTTTACTATGAGGTTATTATTTTGTTAATATCATTCAAATTTGAAGACGTGTTCCACTATTTTTGTAGATTTTTACTAGCGTGTTTCCTTTTTTCCATATTTATCATAATATACCCTTTCATAATGGTATATTAATTTGCATAATCATATCAATAGTGAAAAGAAAGGACCCGCATTCAAGAACTTATTCTTAGTATTATATTAACACCACTTATTAAGGCTATAATAATTTGTATTGCTTTCAATAATATCCTTCAAATTTTATAATACCCATCTCGCGATTGCTTTTTCTTTTAGCCAAACAAAGAAATAAAAGTCCGAGATCGTTTTTGCGGAATATTGAATTTAATAAAGAATTAGTGCATTTTCAATAACGAATTTATCATATGCATAGTACATTGTATTGTTTTATATAAGTACCGTATGTCTTTCTTTGTATATTTTCTATTGAAAAATAGAGAATTTAAAATCCGCAATACTCGTTAAATTCCAATGGTTGCAATTCGAAATTAAGAGAGGCGTCTCAAACGAACCGTGTGTACAGTGAAACTGTGTTTTGCAACGAATTTATCGCCGGGCAGAGGATAGGTCTAATTGAGGCGTGGGTCACCAAACCTTTTAAGCTTCTCTCAGAGCTTTTTCTCATGCTTCAACCTACTCACAATGGTTATTATAGAGTTAGACAAAGATATACGGCATACAATCGAATATCGGCTCTGCAATTATTATATTAAACTTGTTCGAAAATTATCATAATGATTTCTAAATTTCTACAACACGGACATTTAAAAGTATGTATCGTTGAATGTATTATTGTCATAATAAATTTAGTCAGCAGTCTTTATTCAAACGGAAAATATGCTGTGCAGCCTTTTCAAGATTCTATATTAAGAAGAAAAAAATGCAATGTTAATAATCAAAATAAAAGCTATATATATATAATTGATAACTGCACAGATGCTCTACGTAATCAATCAATTGCATGACGATATGCAAATTAAATATTTATGTACAAAATCAATTATTATAGACTTCTCTTTTAATGATTTATTGAAATATTAACCAGTATTTTAACCAGCGATATGAAGGTGTGTCAAGTGCCCACAAAACTTTTATCAAATGTTAAATTTTTCAATTAAGTAATTGGGATAGTGGATTTTTTTTTCAATTTATTTTCCCTTCATGTAATCTTTAAAGATTTAAATTTAAAATTCTCCTACCGTTTGCTTTAATTAAAAAATCTTTTGCACTATTAATCAGTTATACTATGCAAATATTTGTTTTAAAATTCGTTATGATACTTTGAACCAACCACAAACAACCATTTTACCAGGTACATTCTACTGCATTTGAACTGCACTGCTTTGTTATTCGTATTTTTAATTTTTGCAAAGATCGCCGCAGGAAAATTCCTAATGTTTTGTATGCTGTTAAGTGCATAGAAATTAAAATACAATTTGAATAATATACGTATGTGATATGATTTTTTATCATTTAAGATTTACTCGCTCTCTGTGTAAAGCAGCAAGCACAGTAAATGTCAGATAATTCAACTCTTATACCCAAATTGGTATGTTTGGAGGGTCGACAAATTTGACTGACCATCGTGGTTTGGGCATTTTTCCCGTTTGTTGAATTATATTGGCGTATTTACACTTTCTAAAGACTTGGCAAGCTTTAATTTCATATTCTATGACAGTAGTCGTTTTGGCAGGAGGCAACTAGTACTAAATCGAGACACGCCTAGAAACAAGCCAACCTCTCTAACTACGAGGCTGAAAAAAGGAAACGTATTAGCGCTGCCACAACAAGACGAGTATCTGAGTATTGAATACCCAGATACTCGTTATATATTCAAAATCTATCGGATACTCAACTTATTAAGAACTGTATCTTTAAATAGACTTATATAGAATAATTATGAGACGATAAATTTTGATCCATACAATCGACAAGCCATATTTACTTTCTCTTGACTATTGATGCCATGACAAAAAGACACATAAATTGATTACTATTATTTAAGAGAAATTCTAAAGCTTTTGTCACAGTAACATCTATTGATCTTTAGTTTCCTCAACTAATTAATTGAACAAAAATAATTAACTGTCAGTATTTGCAAAACATTTAATCTAAAAACAAACAGTACAAATACTGTATCGAGCAAAAATAAAGAATCATCTATGAATAGTTTGCAATTCTTGAATATTAATAAGAGTCATGGTGTCTTGCCAGTATTCATTTTATTTCCCCTACCAAGCGAATTTGATTAATTGTGTTACAATTAGTACTGTAATTTTTTGTGTCGAAACCAGGGGAGACGAACCTTTTCGATATAAAAATATACGTATATTATTTTGTAAATGAAGGAAAACAATGATATTTATTTCAGTCAAAAGGCTGCATGTGGCCTTAAAGTAAAAGGTTCGTCAGCCTTGGTCTAAACTAAGCCATTCTCCACGCACAGTAGAAATAAAAAGTTCCATTATTTATTTTGTCATTTATATGATAAGAATAAGAATCAATATCTAAGGTAAAAATAAAGATCTTTCCTAGAGTAAGTCTGAAGATGTTTACCGAAAAGGTGAAACACGTGTCACGCCTAGTAAAACATCTAATGGCTTAAAAAGTTATCAATTTCAATTTAATTTTACTTTTATTTTTATGCCTTTCCACCAAGAATTGAATGTTAACACTTAAAAAATGATTACATTAGTTCGTTTTAGTACTTGTCTTTTTTCTCATCACTAGTCACTGTTGTAGACCAAACGAGCTGTATCGGAAAAAATGGCGTCTTGTTAGTAAAAACACAAGTGTGTTGTGTGTCCCGTATTCGCCAGCGCGATGTTCTTCTTTAATTAAAGAGACGGCTGATACGCGATACGTTCAGCACATTCGCGGCACGTCCTATGCTGAGTGCGGCCCCCGCCTTACCGGGTGCAGTTTACACAAGGGTGCCTTTTCAAAATTATCGTGCATGTAAAACTGTAATTGCATTACTCAATCAGTCCCGCCATTTTGAAATGCAGGCGAACGGTCTTGCATAATATATTTTTTTCCGATTGGTTCTTTCCCATCAAAAGTTTTTTTTTTGCTAAAAATATATATTAAGCATTGAATTTACTGCACAAGAGCTGGTTGTTATTAAACCGCTCAACTTTATCATCATCTCGTTACTCATAACCCGTTGAAAACTAATTTTTAATTAAGATATACATTTACACAACACAGCACATGCTCACTTTCCCTCCATGTCAGCGCATTGTGCGTAATAGCTCATTTTTAATGAAAAATGATTCTAATTCTTACATTAAAAATAAAGGGTAGGGTGGGTTTTGTTCCATTCTACTAGACGTGGGGAGGGAGGTAAGACATAAACACTGATGGACTATACTCATTTATTTTTATTGATTGAATTGGCATTTACTTGGTATAAATCCATTATAATAGGATAAAATTACAAAGTATTTAGTTCTAGAAAATTTTTGTTGATAGTAGGTAGTTGATAGCTATTTCGGTTTTACGCTATCGTCATTACTCATTTTTATTTCAACATTAACGTAATCTGGCTTAAAAAAGATACTCTTCACTAATGGAAAATTTCAAGAGAAGTTATTTAACGAGAACTGGTTTTAAGCCCTCTTTGGTGAATGTAAGGAAAGTAGGATGGAATAATATACTACTAATGGAGGCATCTCAACAGACGTTTTCAATGAGGAGTGCTTGTTACTCAGTTGCTCATCCTCTCTTTTTTTTCAAAGAAAGTAGGGATAGAAGGATAGGGCTAGAACAGGATTAGTAGCTAAATCATCGCTCTCGCTACCCCCTTTTTTTGAGGATCGGATGGGTGGGAGAGAAGACCTTTTAGATATCACAAACATGCATGACTACGAACAGAAATTCGTAAATCGATTGAAAGATCAATTAATAAAGCTGTCCGCACCGGGAATTGAACCCGAGACATCCGTAACCGTAGCCAACGACGCTACCAACTAATCTACGCACGTTGGTATTAATATACTTGTAGGTAGCTTATCTCTCTTTCTAGTTCTGTTTTTCATGAAAGTAAATCGTGTGATATTGTATTAATCGTATTTATGCGTGAAACGAATCCATGTATTGTCAGAGTAAATTGCTGAATAGTATTTTTGTTCTAATCTAGCTAAATAAAATAAATATATCATTTTTATATCGATCAAATGAAATATTATTGTTTTTCTATTCATTCGAATCTGTTGTAAAAAGTTTATCCGCATTTAAACATTAATTAGTAACATTTTGTTTTGATATAATTTGTAAGTTTCAGGGTATGATCATTTAAATGGGATTATATTTAAGTTAGATATTGACAGAATACGTCGCCCTCATCTCAAAGAGGCGTAACCGGGATGACAAACTTTTCAATACTTAGTTCTGCTTTGTAATTAATATACTTGTATAATGTACATTCAGATACGTCTTTGTGAAAGCTTTGCCAAAGAAAACATTAACAAAAGCTTTAGCGTCTTGATTACGTGAAAACTATTTGTATTATATTTCTGTTTTGATATAAAATTGGTGAGTAACAATTTGCTGACCAAATACACACGCACAAGACAAATAATGCAAATATGAAAATAATAATTAAGCATGTAGACACTCACGCACAGGATTATATATATTTAATAACCCCAACCACAATTTCGCTGGATGGATGGGGTGTCACAACACTTACGAGTGCTGGAGGTCAACAATTGGCATAGGAAGGTAGAGGACCGAGTCAAGTAAATGATACTGATTGAGACGACCAAGGTCTACTCTGAACAGTAGCGCCAGAAAAGAAAAAGAAGTAAACCAACATTAATAATGTTATTGATTTTTTTTCAATTATTTGTCTTATATCCGTATCCATACGGAGAAATTGTATATGTTACATAATATCGTCGTTTCCATTACAAAATCGTATGTCTGCAAAATCAAAAATTTTTGGGAGAGATTAAGAACGTATTTTTTTATTATTGTTTTAATTCGATAAAGCTATTCTGTAATTTTATTACATAATCTAATATATACCGAAACATAAGCAAAAACAGTGAATAGGAATTTTTTTATGACTCTTATATTATCCTGAATGATTACAATCGTTGATATATCCGTATTTAACTCATTTTCATAATCTGGTTGACATTTCCCTTCTCTTGTTGGTAAATAAATGGACAATTGGCCAAGGCAATGTTCAATGGATGCCTGCTACTTAACAATTTTAACAGTCCGAAAGAAGACAAAACAGTTTAATTATATTTGGATTATTGAGATTTTGTACACTTCCATGTATTTTGTCACTAACGACCCGGGTTTCGCCTTTCGGCATCTTCAGGCATTCGAGCACACGAATGGACTCGAACTGAGAGACAGTAAACAGTGTCTAACGTTTATATAGAAGATACAAATGCGACAAATATTATTTACGAGGTAAGATATTATACGTCTGAGAGCCACACTGATACCTGAGTTAAAATTTCGGGAATCTCCCTAATCCTTATTTTGTAAACACCATATTAACAGAGTGGCGAATTGCCGCTTTTCAACTTCTTTTAGAAATACCAGTGATTTTACAATTATAATAGTATTGTGGGTTTTGAAATTCCATCAAGCACCCTCAGTCGATGTCTTAAATTATAGTTTGATTATAGTTATAAATGTTCCTAGTACCAAAAAATTATTGCTTGTCGATAATACAGACAACAGTGTCGCTGGCTTGTGTTAATGTGTCAATGACAATTAATGAAATACGGACACTTCTTGATAAAATAGTAAACATAAATTGTGGAAGTTTTGTCAGTATTAATTTTGTTAATTGAATAAATTTTCACTAGTGTCACAGTTTATTGTTCATCAAATGTTATTTAAAAATAGTTAATCGGATTTATTAGGCCATTCAAAGTTCTGTATGTTTGCTGTGTAATTAAAATAAATTTAATTATTACTAATTGCATAGAATCCGCAATGAAAATTATCGCAAAATTTGTGCTAGTTTACACGATGAGTGAAATTATATTAAAACAGATTCCATTTATTCAATGATGGTTTATTAGTTGGTACGATATTTTGTGAATTTTTGATAGCGTATGTATATATTTTGTGATCAATTTAAAAGAAATTCATTCAAATTTGTCATTATTTTATTTAATAGAAAATTCAAAGAATTATATTCTATTAGCCTTTTCGTATTTTTTTTTTGCTGTCTATGTTTATCTACTGCAACTATTTGGAACTTACATAGCGGACTCTCAGCTCTCTGGATACTTTTTTATTTCTAAGTCTATATATCCATCGGCTTCCGTGGCGCAGTTGGTTTCGTCGCTGGCTACGGTTACGGATGTCTCGGGTTCAATTCCCGGTGCGGACGGTTTTCATAGATTGATCTTTCAATCGATTTATGGATTTCTGTTCGTAGTCTGAGTCCTCCCTCCCACCCATTCCATCCTCACGGGGCGTAACGAGAGCGATTAGCTAACCACTAGTCCTGTCATAGCCCTATCCTTCTATTCCTACTCTCTTCGAAAAAGAAAAGAGAGGTTGAGCAACTGAGTGACAAGCAGTTCTCGTAGAAAACATCTGTCAAGATACCTCCATTAGGAGACCATATGCTCCACATTGGGAGCGGACATGGAAAAAAAAAAAAAAATATATATATATATCCATCTCCCGTTTGTTTCATATTTAAGTACTGTATTGCCAAAGATTTATCTGCTATCAAATTTACATTCGGAAAACAATTTTAAAAACCCCTTAAGAAAACTGACTGACGGTTTTCAGTGAATAAACGTGTTCAATCGTTATCAGGAATTGTTCGTAATGTGAACTCAATAAATACCATGACCTAATCTTAATAATGATATGCAATATTTTCATCGATAAAGAATCCCTTACTAGTGATTATTGTAGATTAATATATGTATTATCAACAAGCTAAAATTAAAATCACCGTGGGAGAAACGAAATGTATTCGTCAACTCATCGGACAACTTTTTATCATTAATAATTAAATTGATTGAAATGATTTTTTTTTAATTATATACTTAGCATTCTAACAACTATATGACTTCTAGCAATTACATAAATTTTAATTTTAAATACCAGTTATCCCAATCTTTAGATATCACTGCATTTATTATATGTTTAAGAATATCTATGGGTCACTATCACCACTAACAATAATTGAAAGTTTTAACCCATTACTGTTGAACTAGTTCAAGGGGAAAGTTTTGAATTTATATTCCAGTCGGATAATTCCATCAGGTAGTGGAGCTATCTGTCGGTGATTAAAAGAACTTCAAGTACTAATTCGCATATTACCCATTGATAATTAGTATGGCGTCATTTAAACTTCAAAAATACTATTTAAATAAAAAAAATATACTGAGAAGGTAAAATAAAATTGATAATTACTTTTGTTAACCATCCGCTTCTAGTGTGGAGCATATGGCTTCCAAACGGAAGTATCTCAAGAATTTTTTGTCAATGAAAACTGCTTGTTACTCTATTCTTCAACCTTTTTTTCGAATAAAGTAGGGAGAAGGATAAGGCTAAAACAGGACTAGTGGCTAGCTAATAGTCACTCTCCCCATTTTTTGGATCATATGAGTAAGAAAGAAGCTTAGACATCCATGTCTTCGAACAGAAATCCATAAATCGATCGAAAAATCAATTTATTTAACTATCTGAACTAGCCAACGGCGTTGACCCGACGTGGGGCCGTGGTGTTTAGTACGGTTAAGATCTAAGGTCTTCTTGGTCTGCAGCCGAGTGGTCTCTTTGGTATTCCTCTAATTGGTTTACGATTTTTTTTGATTGATTTGAAAAATCTCAGTACTGTATTCAAAGACAAGGATTGATGTGAGGCTTACATATCAATCCACCCATCTGATTATGTAACTCCCAGTTCTAGCCTAATATTCTTACACTCTTTCAAAAAGAAATTTTCCGTAACTTCTTAAAAACCATTTCTCGTAAAATTAACTTCAGTTGAGACGCTTCATACTTAGTCCATATGCTCCATATTTGTTTAACATCATAAGTTAAATTCAATAAAAATGTGTAACTTAATAATATTGACTTCAATCATTTTAAATAATAAATCATTCCAGTTAAAAAAAGAATACTGATCGTGAATACTGAACGACTGTCGTTTTCACACTTTATGGTTGCTATTCAGTAACTCAGATAATCATACGCGATAAACTCGATAAAAAGTCACCCATATCTATAATCATATATGTTCAATGAATAATAGATACGAAAAAAAATTATCTTCAAATTGTTTTGTTTTTTCATGTTCTGTTAAGTCATAGAACCGCTTTGTTAAAAACCAATTGCTACGTTTGATATGAAATTAATTTTTTATATTTAAAATTCTCAAGCCATATAAATTGTATATAGAAACTGCTCAGCTATGTGCAACTAATACTAAATCGTCTGTAAGTAAATACAGCGTAGGGTTTTCGTAAAGTAGTCTTCCTTTTCCATTAAACCAACTTTTAGCTTAGGCATATATTTACATGTTTGTATCAGCATCTCCACAGTTACTGCAGTGAAATTAGTCGACCACATCGTTGAATGCAATTTCAAAGATGGTCTTGCGACAACGAGAATAATCAGCCGATCTACATATATGCGGCAAGACCCCTCTTCTGTAATGAGAAACGACTACTAAACCACGAACATCAGTCCACCTCAAAGTGTTATCGATGGTCAAGCAAATATATTGAATTTATATGAATAAAATAAATGACTTTTAATGTTGGCTGAAAGGCCACCATTAAAAACATCGGCTTATCTTTCATTTTTTTAATAATTTCAGATGCTTCGACCAGTACGCTATATAGATGATTGAAAAGAAGTGTACATTATTTTCTCGTTTTCGAGCAGCACAAAAATGGTGGCTGGTCGTTATTTACTAACGTCTTACTAAAGCTACCTCTGTTACAATGGTGATTTTGTAAAAACGTTGGAACTCACTGGTGCAAAAGCTTCCGGAGAGTGACAGCTCTGCTTGCTTCTTCTTCAAACCGATACATTCGCTGGAACTTAAGGATGCTGGCATATCATTTGAGGAAGCAGGAAGTGCTTGGCTGGCGTCAGGAAATCTTGATGTAGCTGCGTGGAACATAAAGAACGTCCATAGTCCAATACGGCCGGAATTTATATTTTGTGTGCAATTCTTTTATTTCTCGTTTTCGTTTTATTCCCTACATCATTGTTTGTATTCTTACGAGACATAAATTAGCCATAGAAAAATGTATTTTTGCTAACCGTTTGGCTTTTACCTTTTACCTATTTAAAAATCAACACTGGGGATCAAAGATTTATAGAGAATACAATTAAAATATAACTTGAATATATACCGATATTGTTTATAGGTATTATACATTACTATAATTATAGCATTTCGCGGGAATGGGTTATCTTCACAGAAAACAATTTATCTACAGTAGTTGCAAACGATTTAATATATACATAGTATATATCATTAGACATAAACTTCTCCAATGTACAATCATATCGAGTAAGAAATTAGAACTGTTTCAGAATGTACTTTTAATTGTTAAGAAATATCTCGTTTATTCATAATTCAAATTTGTAATACTAAATACCCTGTGGTGGGAACGTAATATGATTCCTCACATTGCACATATTACAGCTATTCGTAATTCATAAGTTCTCCAACTTGTGTTAACTTGTTAGTACTTTAACTGTTTGAGAATGACTGCAGGATGCAGATATGTACGTTTTAAGCTCATAAGACACATTTGGATATTTATATCTACATCTCATTAATGCAGGCGATGGATTTATCTGGAGTTGGAACAAACTAAAGATCATTTACCTTGACATATGCACTCACGTAATTGAATTTAAATCTCGTTAGCAGAATATGGAAATTTTTAATTAAATTTTCGGAATGAAACGTTACTTCTAGTCTCTTTTGGGTGCTGCTTTTCACTGTGTCGGAAATTATATTAAAATATTTACTTGACTTAGAAAGTCATAGAAATAATTATTTTTTTTAAATTTTCTTGATAACTGTGTTATATGTAAGTAACCAAAATTTATTATTTGAATAGCTATATCGTCGTTTGAAACATTATTTATGTATTCCTTAGCCTTACATACAAAATTTCAGATTACTATATTAGTTGAAATTGAAATAGTATCTGAATTTGATTACATAATAATATATGTATAAGCATAAGATAATTGGTTTTATGAAAGCTCTGGCGATGTTTTCTTGTCGAAATAACTTTCGGTAATATTAAGGAAACCTTGTATAGTTTCTTTTTAATAGTGCTACTTCCACATTTGTATACATATCAGGACTGGTTTTGCTTATGGCGAGCATTATCAACATGTAGAGTTTGATATATTGCTATAAAATATTATTACAATAAAGATATTGTAACATGGTACATTTAATGTAAATTTAATCATTAGGTAATATGTGTATTTTAACAGATGATAACTGGCTGTTAATATGACACGGTAGTTTTCAGATCACATATGACTAAGTCTACTATTTTTTGTTACCCCTGTTCACTCCCTATGTGGAGCATATAGTCAACACAAGGTGCTTCAAAGATTCTCTATCTTCTGTCAATCGCTTTAATTTCTTCAAAGTCTAAAGCCGTCAGGTATTTAAGAAAACTTGGTTAGAAATATTTGGGTGCTTTACACACTTAATGAATCAAACAAAAATGAATAAAAATCATTGCATTCAACCGAATTTATTTATAATATGTTACAACCTCAAATATCAAACTTGACATATAATAAAACAGATATTATGTATTTTATTTGCGTTTCAATAATTTATTCTCTCATAAAGTGACTTACCTTTTCTGTAGCCCTATTTTTATAATCCTAAACTCATTCCTCCGTAATTGAATATTGTTCGTTTAGTAGGGACACTCGGTTATTTTAGTAGAGAATCCAACCACAACTCGGTGGTGGCGCTGTTAACATACTTGTAAAACGTTACCAAGTTTTATTGAACACAATATACGTGAACCAACTTCAGTAACGTATCGCATTTGTCAAATTACCGAGTTATGTGAGAAATTAATCCGGTACTTGTTTCAGTAAGCCCGTTGATCTGAGTATAATTAAAATTACTATGAGAAAATAGCCGTAGTTTATATTAAGAAAGTATTAAACATTCTTTATTGAGTCAGTATAATTCGTAATTTATAATCGGCGTCCAACTATTTTAAATCTATTGTTTGACCAATAACTTGAAAACGATTGGATACAAAATAGAATGGATAAATGTTTCATACTGATAACTTCAGTGTTTTCATTTAACTTCAAGTCACTCGTAAATCTTCCAATTTTTGAAGAAGTCAATAAACAGTCATTGTTAATACGACTAACTTTCTCTAGAGCTCATTTTCAGTAACTCATAGGATAATAATGGTTTAAACATCAAAAATTTCAACACGAAATAACTGGTAGAAATTCTAACAATGGTTATATAATCAACGTATACAAATATGAATTAAGGTATTCGAACCTATGATTGCTCGACAGTTATATTGAGTACCAATCTAACTTGGCCGCTAGTGAGGGCGCCACTTTCGCGTTAGGAATGTTGCCATAATCAACCAGAACTGAAATCTTAATAAATTCCAAAACTGATATTTTAGCGACGGTTATTAAAAGTAGACATATATTTATTTTGCATAAAATAGCAATTAGAGAATTTTATTCCAGACTGACAATCCTAGTTCCGAATTCGGCGGCGGCCAAGGACGAATGGGAAATATTAAAGGAAAACGATAATTATTCTTTGCAAATTTTCAAGTCTAGTCCAAATACAGTTCAATTCCTGACATATATATAAACAGCTTACATGGCCATTAAATTCAGATACTAACCCAATGACTTAGTAAAATTTTCGGTGTGTGGAATTTTCAATTTGAATATGTTTAATCATTGTCTATTGAAGCATTTTTAACTTAGTAGTTAAAAGTTATCTATCCTGTAATTAAATCATCATCTTTATTGAGGTGTTGTTCACTCAGTTGCAGGTTAAACGGCTCAAATACCAGAATTGCTGAACGCTGTATTATATCCAAAAACACATTGGTCTGCGATGTTTTCATGCTTCTGGAGTAGATAGAGCAACTAGCCTACTGGTATTTACAACCTAACTCCACCTTTTGTTCGTTAGTCTAGTCCTCAATAAAAACAGCCTCTTTTGATATGCTTCATAAGTGGTCCACAGACTCCACATTGGAAACGGATATGGTTACAAAACAGTGGGTGGATGAAATATCTGTTGCTATGTTTAGAAAAATAGTGCGATAGATAGAAAGATAAGGAGGCTATGATTAATTTAAATTTGACGCATCAAATAAAAATCCAAAATACCACAGTTAAAGTAACAAACATAAGCTCTTTCTGTATTTTTATAAAACTTCATCCCACACACGTCACTGGGATTTAAGCCAGTCAAGTACCAAGTACTTTTATGCTAGTCTCACGTACAAGTAGGAAACGGTAAAACAATACTTTGTTATGAGATCGCAATCCGGCTGTGCCAAGAATATGTAGGAAAGCAGTTAATCCGCGGACTAGCAGAAGAGAAACTGCAGCCAAAGTTGCGCATTCCGAGCTTCACCCGGAGATTTTATATTTGCAAACATTGCGCTGAAAAAACAATGACATAAAGGAAGACTTTGCGAAAGTTTTTACATTTAAACTTGGATACTGTTCAAGTTGAATTATTATCAATCGAACATACTATGTATCCGCTCAGAAGTAAAATCAATGGTTAAAAATAAATAATCACGTATCATTTGAATATATTGTGACTTATCACAACAAGTACAAGACACAGCATAGATATATATTGTCATTTTTTATTAGCGCCATTAACAATGAAATCATATGTTTCAACATTAATCAATGTAAGACATATTTTTAATTTTTAGATAAATACTTTTGCATTTCTACACCAAATACGTTTGCATTTCTAATAATTTGAAATTAACTCCGGAAAAAAATACTTAACACAAACCTATATTAAAGATCTAAAATTAGATGCCAAATTATTATAATGTGCAACATATTATGCAATGTTTACTATGATACGACTAATTTTTATGTATACTGTATTTCATAAACCGAATTAGTATTTTCTAAGTAGAATTTTATTATAATGTGAAAAGTTATGATACTTACATTGATGTCTGTATGTAATGCATGTATAATTTTTTTTATATAAACCGTATAATAATCATCCTAAATTCAAGATTATCATCAAGAACAAAATTATTGGCATACCAATGAAAAGTTATTATAATATTTTATTTTCAATATGAAACGAATCGCGCTATCTAAAATATGATTCATCAAAACATCAGAGCTTAAAATCATATAATAATATCCTCTGCAAGAATTTATTCGACTATGCACATCATCAACAACTACATGTTTTGTATTAAGCTTGCAGTTCGAAATTCCTGCCAAATTAATATAGAAAAGCATGCAATATAGCTTGATGTGAGTAGGTGATATCGCTATAAATCCAGTTAAAAATGAACGCATGAGTGCATAATTTCGAAGTGCTTATGCATAATATCCAGACAGATTACACTATAAAACTGTTTCGGTGGGCTCGGAATATTTGGCGAAATTTTTGACGATTATTTGTCGAAGAGAACGTCCGCAATCGCTCATGTCTGACAGACTTAAAAACGTTAATACGTCAAGTCACGTGATAGCTTTCATCACGTATGCTTTTTGTGGATTTTAAAGAAAGATTAGGGAAATCATTTTTGATCGAATACCGCCGGTTGCTTGTAATATTAAAAGGATTTTTAAAACATTTTTCATGGCAGAGCTTAATTGTTTAGAAAATGTATATAAATTGATATCGTTAATATATAGCTGTCAGTCACGCAAAATTTCTGGAAAATATTTTAAATATCTTAATTGAACATCAGGAATACAAATTTATATAGGTATTGCAGTTCAAACTAAATATATATCATTATTATCGTACCATTATCGTATTACAGGTGTTCTTAACCCTATGTTCGCGGGCGAACATGTGCCCGTGAAGCTATTTTCATGCACCCGCACAAAGTATGCAAAACCCAAATTTAGTCTTAATAGTATTTTTAATGACATCAAAATGCGATCCGAATGAAAACTTATGTAAACTAGCTGACCGTAAAAATTACCATATTTTGAAAGAAGGAATTTACAAAATTAAATCTTGTTTTCTTACATGAACATATTAAATAAGCCAGATCATGACTTACCAATGCCAACCTTGATCATTGTTTACGATTGGGTTTATCGTCTTACATTCCCAACATTGAGAAATTAATAAGTGAAATACAATGTCAAAGATCGCACTAATTGTGTATTTTTATTTTGAACTAATGAGTACCCGGCATGCGTTGCCATCCCACTCAAAGAATGAAAGTGTTTGTGTTTTAATTCTGTTTATTGAAGTGCTTTTGGATTAGACGTCTACACGGGCTGAAATTTCATAAAATTACTCGGTCGGAGCTCGTCATCTTCAGGCCCGGCCGGGCCCAAACCCAACTCTCGATATCACACTTGTTACCCGAACCCGACCCAAAGCCCAGATTAATTTTTCTCGATTTATTTTAATATAGTGATTCATTTATACTTTTCAAACAATTTATGTTATTGTTTCCATATTTCCAACGATATTCATAACACATGTGAAATAGGTAATTTAAGTTATGAATACTATTGCCTTATGCCTGACTTATGATTGAACATAGTACGGAATATTTTTCTTAAATTCGAGTTCTCGTCGGAATTCCCAGTTTTGATCTCGTACGAAATCAAACTCGACGACATTGCGTAATTGACGTCCACTCTTTCATCTCCGATATCGTCCATGCAATTGTTAGTGTCCATATCGAACAGCATGCAGTCTTCCATTTCCGAGATACAGCTGTTGCTTTCGATCGAGTTGGTGCTCATGCTGTTGAAGAGCGTAAATCTTCTGCTGCCGGGGACCAACGAGACGCTTTTCACTTTTTTGTGGCACTCTTCTTGTTCTTCTGTGGCGGTTGAAATCTTCCCCCGGTTTATCAGCGCCGCAGGATTGTGGCGAATTGTTCCAGTTCCGGATGCCGCTGTCGACGAAGGAATATCTATCGGCCAGATTCTTGATACCGAAACTGAACAGAGTTCCGATCTTGTTGGGTTTCGTTTTATTTTTCGACGAGAAATTGAACGAAGAGTCGGATTTGCTTCTGATTTTGTTTCTGATTCCGAAATCAAACATATTCGGAGTGACGGGATGCCGCGCCGGAAGTTTAGTGGGCGGCGGAGTAAATTGAAACCTTGAATTAGCCGACGGGTCTATGTCAAAGTTCAGCAATCGGGTCGTCTCCGTTTGCACGGACATCTTTCTCCCGTAGTTCGTGACGGGTTTTCTGTATGATCTGAACGTTTCCAAAGTCTCGCAGTCACCGATGGGCGAACCGAATTCCAAATTATTCGAAGCGTAATCGCTCTCCACTTAGAGTATGTTTGGACTGTCGGTGCTGATGATTTCGTATTTAGAAACGGAACTGTTCTCTCTGTCGCTGTCCAGGTCGAATTCTTCTTCGAGGCTGTGCAGGGATTTGAATTCGTAATCCGACAGATTCTTTGATTTGACATCGTTGCTCTCCGTTAGCAGCCGCGATGCTCTGGCGATGTCGAAGTGCCTGGCGAACTCGGACATGTCGTCTTGGAAGTTCTGCCGAACGTTTCGATGGCGGATGGCGTCGGGGAACGAGCCGGGCGTGAATTTGAGCCTGCGACGTAAAAAACGTCCGGTACGTAAAAAAATATTTACTTTACATACCATGTTATACTTGGGCCCCACACGCTATAAGCCCACCAGCGTGTGGGGTCCGAGTAACAAAAAATAATTTTATTTGTCAGGTTGGTTTTTCTGTTCAGTATGAAAATCGCCATGATTCTGACGCCTGTGGACGAGTATGCAACATGTCATCGTTAAACCTATATTCCAACGTTCCCTTACGTGATTCACGAATGTTTTCCATATATTTAGGTACATAAAAGATTATTCTAGCCTAAAACATTTAATTTTGAGTGGTTTTCGAATAAAAATATCATTTTAGGCCTTTTCCCTGCTAATGGAAATTTACCTATTCATGAATCACGAAAGAAAACGTTGGCATATAGATTTAACGAGGTTACGAGGTACTTTCATGTGTTTTAAGTACCCACCAAACCAAAAAAACTCCACATATCAATGGCGACTGACATGATAGCTTGCTTTCGCTTCAGAAAGTACGTGGAATTCAATGTTTCAGGGTAGAACAAACCAAACCAGACCAACCCTAACATAACATAACCTACTACAACTTAACTCATCATTGTGTGTATTTTTCGGTAAAAAATACATTGTTAAGGACTTGTCTCTGCTAATAGACATTTATTAAATTGTGTTACCTCCAGTCCATTTTTTTGAGATTTCAAGATTTGTTTTTATTAATAGTATGAAATATAATTTTCCTCTCCGCCTTCCAAATAGAGCCTTATTCTAACTAAAACAGTCAATAAGTTTCGATCTTAGATAGCTGGGTGTTATTCTAAGAAACGGGTGTATGTATCCAGTGGTAACCGGACTAAACAGAACAGGAAAAAACAGAAAAATTTGAAGATAATGTTTTTGTCGTATCTATTATTTATTGAACATATATGATTATAGACATCAGTGACTTCTCATCGAGTTTATCTCGTATGATTTTCTTTGATGATACTTTTTAATAGAAATCCCTGCTCCTGTGTCCATTAAAAACTTACGACTATCAAACTCTTTCCCGTTTATTATCTGAGTGATATATCGCATGGTACACGAATTTGTTTTAAATATTTTCTATGATTTCGTATCATCTGAGTCACTCATTAGTCTGAAAGGTCGACCCTCCCCTCGACAGTTATAAGTTCTAATAGCAGCTGAGAGTAAATTCTTCTTTCGCCGTAGTTTCGAATGAGAAACTCTCTTAACTGTACAAAATTATTGATTTCCGTACAGGAACATATACACGCGTTTCCTTCTAACTGGGTAAGTATATAATTGAATAATCTTTTGATGATCTGGACTTGCAAGCAATAGCGCCCTTTCACAATGAGCCATGAATGGCTCTAAATTATCGCGATTTTCATCGAAAGGTTTAATGAATCTTACTAAGAAAGTTAGGTCTTCCCCTGGGAAAGCATACAATACTTTTTCCCTGTCATTCGATGTCGATGGTCTAGATTCTGTCATTGTTAATTATTTTTATGTATTTTTATTTGAGTCAATGTTAAGATTAATTATTTTAATATTGACTACGTTAATTATTATTATGAGAGGAGATAGAGTCGTGGGTGTGTGTGTGAACATAAAATTTGCCCGCCAAGTCTTGGGCAGTTGGTCTTAAGGCGAAGTAAGTTTGTTTGTTTAAGTAGGTGTGCCTGTCATTTCGCGAAAATCATTAATCATTTTCCGTCGCCTAAAAAATATGAAACTTCGAAATATTTTATTTTTTTTAATAATTGCACTCTCAACGTATTTGTTTACACTATTGTAATTTTGAACAGAAGTCTCTGCAGAAACAGGTGTTCTAATGATAAACTTTTCATATATTAAAACTTTTTTTTTGGGGATATTTTCAAAACTAATTAGCATTTTCTTACTAAGTCATCTGTGACCCGGAGACAACGTGTTTTTTTTTTAGAATTTTACCTCATTCCGAAAGACAGTTTGTAAAAATGTAATCCAGAGACGACGGGGTAATTTTACATTTGTCTTAAATTTACATATTTCAGGTTTCCGATTTTACCCGGACATTATAAACACTATCAGAAAATTTTAATAATAAAAATTTTGTCGGTAAACCATTTGTCTGTAAACCATTTGTCGCGTAGACATTTTGTCGCCTCAACATGCCGTAAAACCTCTGTGTTGTCCTACCATTGCCGGAGTACCGTCAGTAGCAACAGAAAGGATATTACTTAAGGGTATAACTTTTAAATCGAAAAATCTTTTCAATTCGTTAAATATTGTTTCCCCTTTCGTATCAGTTTCCAAACATTTAGCAAATAACAATTCTTGAAAAAATTTTTCTCCCTTTAGAAATCTCGCATAAGCTAAAAGCAATGCTTAGTTTCCTGGCAAAGTTGACTCGTCAAGTTGTATAGAGAATTCAGATGTTTTTAAGTACTCACATAAATAATTTTCTACGCACTGAGCCATTTCGTTAATCCTTGTTCCTACTGAATGATGACTCAGTGGAATTCTTTTTATAATATCGAAAACTGGTTTATGCAGCACGGTGCGTATTACTTCACTTACAGCTGGTAGAATAAGTTCTTCACCAATCGTGTACGTTTTTCCGGACTTTGCAATCAGTAAAGAAATGTTATAAGAAGCACGCAGTCCATCGTCATCTCGCTCAGATGTTGTCGCTAATAGTTGTCAGAATGACGGTGTTTTTAAATATTGATCTTTGACTGTTTCAAAAAAAGATAAATCTTTATCTTTTTTGTCGCTATGGACTTGTGTCAAGTGGTCCTTAGGCTTGGAAGGTTTCATTGATTTGTTCGACAAAGTTTTATTGCATAGAAGGCACATAGGTAAAGTAATATTTTCTGGTAATGGAATAATATGTTGTAAATATTCAACACTATATTGTCTGCATTTTTTTCTTGACCCACTCATACTGCTTTCTGTAAAAAAAACACAAATCAAAGAAAATAAAACAAATTGTCTCTGCAAAAAATCGCATTATTATCAAATAAATACCAAAATACAATATTGATAAATAAAACTGTTTTATAAATTAACTTTAATAAAACTATAACTGTAAATAAATTTAATATATTATGTCAAAAAGAAATCTTACATATTTAAATATACCTACGTAACGTACAGTATCTTCGTAATAATACAAAAAATAATACTACTTTTTGTTAAAAACTAGGAACATTTGTTGAATGCACTTACACATCATGCACGGAACAGAACTAAATTGTTGATTGGCACTACTCTTTTACAGTGTCATATTTTAGACAAGTTATAACATTTAGCGGCGAGAATCCGTTCCTGTTTAAGCCTGCATAAGAAAGACGGCCGCAGTCGGCCTGGTTGTAAGGTGGCGTGGCGGAATGGTTGTAATTACTTGATTTTTTTATGTACTATATTTATATTTTACTCTGGACATAAAAATTGCTACCAAAATACTTATTGCTATTTAAATTAACTTTCATAATAATGAAAATGTGTTACAAATACTTTTTTATATAAAACCTTTTGCGGACCCCCTACACTGTCCACGCACACCCAAATTATTTTTTTTTCTACCACAGACCCCCTCAGTGGTCACACGGAACCCTGGGAGTCCGTAGGGAACATTCTGAAAATCACTGATATAGATGGATATATTTTATTTTATCTCTTTTTATGTCTTATATTATGTGTAACTGTATGGACTTTTCATACTTTAAACTCTTTGTATTTCACAGTGTTTTTGTGAAATGAAACATATAATTCTTAAATATTACTATTTAGAAATTCAGCGTGTACCCGCCACTATTATCCTAAATCTCAAAAGCGCCCGGTATCGCAATACGGTTAAGAACGCTTGGTCTATTACTATGCCTCGATGACAATATAGTTTTTACCAAACTAAAATTGACCTCGCATATGGCTTAATTCAATAATTATTGATTGTAATGGCATATACTTACTTGGAAGAACTTTATTATACGTATGTAAAATTTTAATTTGACCTCAATTACAGGCATCTTAATTTGTCGTGTTCTGTTGCATAATACCAATCAATCTATGCAATCTGAATCAAAGATTGAACTTCATACAATTGAACATCTTAGTAACAATTAAAATGTTCAAATACACTATTTTTCAATGTGATTTATTTCGTTTCCAAATCGTTCCAAAAAGTTATATAGCATTTATTGATTATATTATACTGAACAAGTTGTATAATAGAACATTAAGAAAAGTCAGTCTGTAAATACATAATAATGAGATTAGGAGAAAACAAGTAGTCAAATGATCACTCTACGTCACTCTGTTTGAGATCGAATAGGATTGGTGAGAATAAATGGACGAATGACAGACAACCATTTCTTTTATACAAATTTATTTTTAATATCATGACATAACATTCAATATATTTAAAATTGCGAGACTAAAGAAACTGGTTATAATGGTAACATTTTTACTAACATTTTGAACTGATTATCAATCACTATAGAATTAAACAAAGTTTGACGATGGCGTGGAGCCAAAATAGCAATCAACTAACAAATATAAAACTGTAGAACTGAATACTTTTATATGTTACCCTATTATAACGGAGTTTCACCAAGTAAATGCCAATGCGAGAAAAAAAATAAAAAAATCGTCATAATATTTTTAAGATATTAGCGGTAAAAGAACTTAGAGTATAATTTAATAATTTAACAGTTCATATCTCCATACATTTTGGAATCACTATGTATCAAACAACATAGTGAATAACTTTTGTGTGAACATAGTGAACGATTTTCAATCACTTTTCACAAACGGATTCATGTGAATCTGCTTAAAATCCCTCTTACCAAACTTTCCAACCGAACACATCATATATAAAATAAGTTTATTACGTATTAAATACGGCTATATTTTCTGCGAACCATAATGAAAATTTAGAACCAACTACGATGAAACCATAACATAGAATTCACAATCTCCGGTAAAGCACTTCATATTGGCGCGAAAATCCTAAGTCCGGTTTTATATCCAAACTATTTACTTTAAAATGCTTATTCAATGAATCCAGACAGTTCCCAATGAATTCGTCAATAGAACAATTCGATAAAAATAACATAAATATTTAAACACATTAAATCAAACAGAAAAATGCTACACTTTTAGCTTGAAAGTCATATTATATAGTATCGTCAATAACTAGACTCCATCATAAACTGTTGGTAACGCCACCATATTATTATTATATGTAAAAATAAAAATAAAATATGTTCAATGGATTCGGCTTTAAATTTAAGGTGTAGCCTCACACACTAAATATATTGAGAAGCATAATGACCGATGTAAAACTAGTGCCGTGCCTAAAATAAATAATTGCAAGGTATATACTAAAACGTATTACGATACTTATTATTTTTTCGCAATCTTTATGAAAAATGATGGTATTATGTTCAAAAATATAAACTGAAGATTTATTAAAAATATATATTAAATTTATCATTGTTTACCTTAGAAATATATAATCTTGTGAAATAGTTAGTCTGAAGATACTTCTTAAAGAGGCAAAATGCGTCACGTTAGTGACAAAGCCAGTGGAATAATAAACTTACCAATTGTAATTTTATATTAAAAATGAATCTCCAAAAAGTTACAGCCGAATCCATAGAAAATATCGAGTTTCAAATGGTTCTCTCATTCCGTTGTAAGTACTTGATGATATTGTAGAGGTGAATAATTCTTTTGAAACCTGTATTAAAAACGGATTCTTATAACCATACTCTTGTCAACCTATGACAACTGTTCTTCTTAATTGTTTCATCTTCAGTTATACAATAAATGTACGACTTTAATCTGTCTGTATAAAACTAATCATTAACTCCTTACTACGAACAATTAATAAACTGATTCCATCAGTAAAACGCGATTACTGAGTTGGTTCGTTTATTTCAGCCATACTAAGAATGCGGAATTTGAGTAGCATAATTATTTGTACCATTATTATTAATTATACAGAACTTCAGCTTGTCTAAAATTGCTATATATGTATGTGTCCATAAGATTACAGTTATGACAAGTACAAGTTTTGAATGAATTATTCAAATGCCATGCATTTAATAATCCTGATTAATAAATGTTGAAAGTGCTAGAAATCAAAAGAATAAGTAATTTATTTTACGTAAGAGTCGATGGAGAACTGTTTGCTTAATGTCAAAATATACTGGACCACTAGGTTGGGCACCGGTTGCAGTGTAGCTTCGGACTGCTGTGAAACTTTCAACTCTAGTTTTTCCACTATTTTCCCGGAAAATTTCATTTTCCACTTTTTGGAGACAGGCTGATGAAACGGAAAAGCGGAAAAATCTCAATGCTGTCGTCTCAAAAAACTTTTATCTCTTGTACACGATTTCGTGTTTCCGATAAACTTCGCCGTGCTCTTTTAGAAAACTTTTTTGGTTGTTTAATATTCTTGGGATTATTATAAAAAACATTATTTGTCCAAAAATTATACAAAGTGATATTAAAAGTGCCAATACAATTCAAATTTCACTAAAGTAAAACTCAATGATTCAGTTGGTACGGTATGTCTCGTTACCTAAAACTTTAAATGAAGTAACAAGGTACGAAAAATTAATAAAGATAATTATTTGTTGCGATGTAATGTGTCTGATCATTTGAGTCTATTTTTCAAAAGAGGATGCTTCCATAGTCTATATCCAGGGTATCGCAAAAAGGTATAAACATAATTTAAAAAACTTTTTGTGACATCAGATCTGTGTATTATGAACATGAAATAATGGAATAAAGAAAAGTAATGAAAATATGTCAATACGAAGAAAAATAATGTGGTTATTTATCATGTTGTGTGTGTTTTCTTATTAGTTCCAGTGGACTCGAGCAATTCTGATTTGTGTTGCATGGTGGACAGTAAAAACAATTTCTTAAATCAAGATTTTACAGTGGAACAAAAAGGTCTGAACCATAAAATTAAAATTGATAATATTATTTTCATTCAACTTGCCGAAGCACTTTTCACACTTTTCTATTGTACTAAAGATACGCACTGCAATTCCGTTACCAATGTTTGATTAAAGAAAAAAGACGTGTCATCATATGTAATAGGCTAAACAAGTCAACCATGATCTAATGCATTTACACCAAGTTTAAAGTATTCATAAGGGCGGTTTACTTGCCCTACTCTACTGTCTTATGCTTTTCAGTCCGTTTATTAAACTTTTTTTTTCTTTTCGCTGGGAGTGTCTTAGGAGCAAATTTCTTTCATGATTTCAGGCGCTTTACGTAAGATGCCGTTTACTGTAAACTTGATTGTTAATCGGTACAGTGCATGTTATGATCTAAAGTACTTGCGCAACTCTTTCATTGTAGTGTTATGATAATGTGACTAGTATAAATGTGTATTACGGACTCAGTGATCTCTGCAGTCATTTCAAACTTTGATTACCCATATAAAAAAAAACATCCAGAAACATGATACGATATGTTTCGTTTCAATACTAATGAACTTGTTCCATTTTTGAATATTGAATTTTATTATAAATGTTACCCGATTTCCATAGATAATAAACCTCACGGCAACGACCCTTGTTCGGTGCGCTGCTCCAATTTGTGCGGCATTAATTTAGCCGCAGCACCTCCACAACATGCGGTCCGTCGACAATAATAATAATTCCGAAACGGCGCTATTGATTCACCATCGTGCCGTTCAAAATCCAAATTACAAACATGTCAACAAGCAATTAGTACTAACGATCACGTCCTATCCGTTTCCGGCCAGCCTGCGCAGGGGGACTTTCCCGCGAAGGAAAATTTCACCATTGTAATTAAGATGGCGGTCATATAACACCCCTCCCGCTCGCCTCGATGCCTGATGAATTATGTATGCCTTTCAATTTGGCGGGATTATTCAGCTATGAATAATATCACAGGAAATAGTAATCCCGATGACGTTATGCGCATATATTCTTTAATTGACATTTTTCGATTTCTAGTAAGATTTCTTTTCTTCTTGAAGTGTGTTAAAAAAGACGCTATATTCTCTTATTATCTCAGTTAAACAATAAATCGTATGGCTTATCTAAGAGTCTTTTTATTTATTAATATTGACCAACTGCCAAAGAAATAATATCGGTTTGCTATTTTATTCAAATATCAACATTTTGAATTCCCAACTAAAAAAATGTATGTGTACCTATATATTGAAGTTGGAAATCCGAAAAGAGTAGGTCCAATTGTCAGGATCACGGAATCTAATGAACGTCGTTGAATTAAAAGTATTGTGTACTAAAGTAAGCAATACTACAGTAGTTCTGTTACAATTGTTTTCAAAAATTTACAAGTGTCCAAATATAATGCTTGCAACTGGTCAACTGAGTAACAAGCAATTCCTGTAGAAAAAAAATTTGCTAAGATACCTTCATTAGGAGTCTATATGCTCCACATTGGGAGCGAACATGGTTTACAAAAACATGTTTGGTTGCTAAGCGACTTTAACACAGGTTGAATTTTTTTAATGTGTTAACTGTCAATTCTTTGGTGGATAAGCATTATATTTTTAAAAATAAAACACATGTTGCTAATCCTACAATTATTAATTGTTAGTAATCAGCAAAACTGGTCGTTATCGTCATAAAACATTGAAGAGTTGGTATGAAAAAAATTTGCTTAATTTTTATAAATAGGTCGCTTTGTTCTGACATCACACCTGTGACATTTAATCATTTTAAGGCGTGTGCAACAGGAATACGAGTATAAATGATGCTCGTGTTTTCCCTTATATGAATTCTCCTGCAGTCATCGGACAGTGATGTCCAGTTCAGTTCTGTAGTTCTGTAGTCTGACTGGAATTTGAAAAAAATATAAACAGCTGTTCGAGGTAATGTCTGGTGATCCCGTAGAGAGCAGTATCAGGCAACTAGTCATTACATCAAAAGACAGACTTTAAATCTTGTATCTCATAATACCAACGTGAAGAACACGTATTGAGAAAATAAAATAATCTATTAGTTAAAGCATTCAAGTCACCTTGATATTTTTCAAACTTACCACTCACGTTAATTCTCAGTGAGTAATGTGCATTTGTATATCCAAGCGAATGAACATAGCAATAAAAATACTCCATTGAATGCAAAATACAGCTGTTTCTCTCGAATAGCTGGCTACAAAATGTCTAAAACTATCGTCTGCGATAAAAGAATTGTAAATCAGTTAACAGCGCGCACTTTACGTGAGACGATGTTCAGCTTCTTTCACTTTTTCAACTACGCCAAACTAAAATTCAAGAAATGGGATTTATTTGCAACACTCGCAGGAGTTTTTTTGGCACTCCGAAGGGTTAACGGGCAATGGAATGCTTAGACTTCGATACTTTGAACATGTTGCTAGACTGTTTTGTAGATTTTCAAAATCTTATTCTTTTTCTTTCAAGCCTGTTACGATACTTTCTAACTTTGAATATTCCGTTACGGTTTATTCAATATTTATGCGTCTGAGAATGGGAGAATCATTTTGGTATTAATTGAATCGACGTTTTTACTGCAAAATACAGTGGAATACAAAAATCTATCCCTACGAAACATTTATATTTTCATGCATCACGCATAGATGACTGGAGTGACGAATGTAAAAGTTTACAAATAGGTATTTAAACACTGGTCACACATTTGTTATGCCCGTGGTGCAGTGGTCAACATCGTTGGCTTCGGTTATGAATCTCACGAATTCAAATCCCAGTTCAGACAGCATACAGTTACATAAATTTATTTTTCATTGGATTTATGGATATCTGTTCTTAGACACGGATGCTTGTGATGTCTAAAATTCCTATACGATCCAGAAAATGGGGTGTAGCGAGAGCCACTAGTCCTGTCCTAGCCCTATCCTTCTATCCCTACTATTTTCGATAAAGAGAAGAGAGGTTGAACAAATGAATAAAAACCAGTTTTCGTAGAAAAACTTCTGTCGAGATACCTCCATTAAGATTCCATCTGCTCCAGACTACGAGCGGACATGTTAAAAAAATCACTCCAATTGTAAAAATTCTCTCTTTCTTTAAGTGACAACTGCATTTTATATGTATAATTCAGTGAATCAATACTTAATAACAACTCTTAATTTGATTGACAACACCATTTTATACGTCATGTAATAAAAAATAAATATCTTTACCGGTTTGTTCAATTCAGCAATGTTTTGATATAATATAAACCCTAGTAGTAGATCACTTTCGTGTTGTTTTATAAAATCTCTTTGAAGTATATGAAACTATTTAGAATAAACATTATAGTGTTAGCTTTGTGAAATATTTGTCAAAGTCGCCGCTTTCTAAAAGGGCAGGCGTGTATTATTGAAAAGTTTCTCGGAGCCGAATCGTGATAGTTTATTTGAGAACTTCTTACGGTAGAAGCTTCAGATATAGCAATGAAGATAAAGTTAACCTTTGTTGTTAGAGGCGCGATCCCTTCCAGTTTACCGTAGCCATAGATAGATATCCGTATCTTTTAACATAGTTTAGCGGTACTCTAACGCGATAAATTATGTTGGAAATCGAGCAATCTCAGTTCGTCGTTTGCCTCTTCCACTTCGCAGTCGCTGAGGCTAAAGTCAAGCGGCTTTTGAAACAGTTAAAGAGGATTTGAATTAAATTGAAATAAGACTTTGCCAAGGCAAGATGCACAACGCCAGCGAATCTCATTACTATATTCTTTGTTATCTGATACTATCAAAGATGAGCGAGTATATTTTGTGCTTCGTTATAATAATTATTTACGCAAGCATTGCGCGGTCTGCAAATTTTTAGTATAACATAGAATAAGCCTGTCGTAAAAGTCTATATCAGAGGGGTATTATTACCAAAAGTTCAGCTGCCCATTTTGATCCTGGACTTCACAATTTTGAAGGTTTGGGAAGTGTTAAATTTACAGTTTATTCGAGAAAATATTTTGTTTAAATTAAATAAATACAAAGCGTCAAGAATAAAAACTAACCATTACCGTTTCGTACATCGTTTTTTAAAAATTTTAAGGTGCGCCTCGAAAATAACTAATGCCTCGGGTATCGTATTTTTTTATAAATTTCCGGGTAATTTATGTTATCGTTGAAAGCATATTAGATTTTTCATGTTAATTTTCAGCTAAGAATACAGAAGACGTGACTAAGAAGGAAAAAATATTGTTAGTTTAATATGGTTGTATATTTTACCGGTTACTACATTCCCAATGATAATTTGTACTAATAACATTCTAAAAGAAACTAAAAACTGCTGATGAACTAAAAAATGATTTCATCATACATCACTTTTTTTAATGAAATCAACTATTTAAAAATTAGAAATAAATCTTTCATATAAGAATTACATACAAATACAAAAAAAATTTAAATTACAAAAAACCTGTTTACTTAAAATTGAGAGTATCACAGTTATAATTAGTCAGTGCATATCTGATATATAATTTTGGGCTCTATAATTTTCGCTTAACAGTAATTCGACAGTTCTTAAACTAATTTAGTATTTTTAGGGACTTATTACGCCTTTTTTTTTCTTCTATAACTATACAAAATTACTATATTCCATAGGTCAAAATGTGACTTTGTTTATTCACCATATTCATGATTTATAAAAATGGAAAAGAGCTCAATTCTATTGAGAGGTTTTATAATATTACATAATACAATAAAACAAAAAATATCTCATATGAAACGACAGTCAGAGAATATAAAATAATTGATTCTTTTATGTTTTAAAATACACACTAAAATGTTTTGTTCATTTATTTAGTTTTCACGGGTTACTTTATACTTTAGGTATCTATAAGTTCTTTGAATTCGGTTATCAATATTTAATTCACCCTTTGACATTATACGTTATGACCTTTTCGTTTTCTTCTATTTTCAGATACATGCATGTAAATGTCAGAAGAAACTGCTTTTTACGTACTCACCTGAATTAACAAACTTCGCCCTGTACTTGCGTATTGTAAAAGTTGTATATGTTTGCCAACTGCTGAAAGTTAGATTTCTTAAACATAATACATTTTATCGCCCTGAGCGGAATCCGTTAACTCAAACGACAGTCTCTTAAATGAGTTAACATGTAGCTAATTTATTTTGAAAAGCAATATGATCCAAAAAATTTGGCAAATTACATTCAAAAGAATGATTTTTTGTCGACTCCTATTCAAATTTGATTGAAATTAACTTTGTAAGGGTAATTTTAAATACGTAGCCATTTTACTTGAAATCCTGACAATAATTAATTAGTCATTCCACAAATGAAATAGGACGTATTTTTCAATTATGTATACTATGAATTTAAAACTTTGCTTATTTATTGTAACCATTTAAATTTCAATTCAAATAAAAGAGGTGAAACATTAAATGTTAAATATAAATATACTAATCGAAATAACTCTTAATAGAATAAAATAATATGACAAGCCGTCCGGTTCTGTTCCCTACGGAATCACTGGACTTGCACAGCTAGTCATAGGTTATCGCTTATCACAATCAAACTGGGAATTATTGTCGCTGTCACTAGACTTGGAGATCAATTCCAGATGACTGGAAGCTGATTCACATAAGAAAAATCAAGTGGGACATAATTTGTATTATTATTTAACGTCATCATAGCAACGCAAACCATGGTAAAGTCATATTGTACTTGAGCGTTGGCATAGCAACCCAAAATATGAAAGTAAAGTCACAAATAATAAAATATTATATTCAAATTTAGTTTTTAGATTAGAAATAATATTATCGATATGGTCATAGACGCAATCATGCGTGACGACTACAAATATATTTTTATGATTGGATTAAACTATTTTTTTACGAACTCAAATATCTTAGACTCAGTTAACTGTTTTGGAAATATAGTTTCACAATCAAAATGTAATAGATTTTTTTTTTCCATGTCCGCTCCCAATGTGGAGCATATGGTCTCCTAATGGAGGTATCTTGACAGATTTTTTTCTACGAGAACTGCTTGTCACTCAGTTGCTCAACATCTCTTTTCTTTTTCGAATAGAGTAGGGATAGAAGGATAGGGCTATGACAGGACTAGTGGTTAGCTAATCGCTCTCGTTACGCTCCGTGAGGATGGGATTGGTGGGAGGTAGGACTCAGACTACGAACAGAAATCCATAAATCGATTGAAAGATCAATTTATGAAAACCGTCCGCACCGGGAATTGAACCCGAGACATCCGTAACCGTAGCCAGCGACGAAACCAACTGCGCCACGGACGAAAATAATTTGCCCTACTTTTGCAAATATGTAATGAGGATATTTCATAAATCATACCGTAATTCAAAACATTAGACGTGAAATCGCGAGATGTAGTAATTTTGAATTTTTAAAACATGCGCTGGAATAACTAACAACGATGTGCTCATCAATTCATTACCAACGCACGGCACTTGGCGTGAGGTGCACGCTTCCGTCTACTGTCATATGGTAATGCACCAATTAAATCTTTTACGACTAGAACACCTCCCGCCACCACCTTTATCCCTCCTCACCCTTCCACCCGGTCTCCTATTTCGCTATGATCGTGTAGGGTTAGCGGGGTAAGAACATTAACGAAATAGTAAGAGATTACGTTATTTTTTTACAACCATAGAGACTTGGAGAAATGTTTGACAAAAGCTAATTTAACGGTTATGAATAAAAATATCAGACTAGAAATGATCGTTAGACACTCACTCTCAAGATTTTAAATGAGGAAAAAAGATCCAATCGCTACCAATCAAACGTAATTGTACAGCTGTTTTTTTAATACAGCACTGTATTTACTGCATACATCGTAAATATTTTTATTTTATTTTTAATTTAATTTAATCATATTATTCATGGTTTGCTTATCAAATATAGAAAAGCGCTACAAAACTTTCTTTAGTACAGTTCTCCCTCAATTTAGACAGTTTCGTCTTTACGTCGTGAATTAATTGTAGCCATTTTTAATCAACAGGAAAATTTCGGCTAAGCACAGCTTTAAATATGGCTTTTGATTTGTTTTATTGATTTAGTTGATAAAAATTTAAATATATAATAATCCTTGATTTTGAATAAGTTTTTGATGTTTATAAAAATAAAAGAATCAATTCAATTCAGAATTGACAAGATAAAATAAGTTTCTTAGATTATGCTTACAATGCTGTTGGAAAAAAGCAAGAATAAATCATATTAATACAGTCAGAAGGGTCAGTCATAGTTGCAACTATTTTCGACCATTAAAGTTGAAATAATAGTTATTAATTAATCTTTATTCATTACTCTTTGTAATAAATGTATAAAGTCTTGGTTTCTACATAGTTAAGTAACGCGTAGTTTTCGAGGAACAATTTAACAACAAGAATTGATGGTCAATACCATAAAAGTGAGTTAATTTCATGTCTAAACATCTCATTTTTTAGAATGTTTTCAATAACGCAAATCTTGTTTTAGCTATCTTGAGAAGTACCAATATTGCCCACAGAATTCATCCATGTAAATCGAAGGTTATGTGGGCAATCTATTTACATACAGATAATTTTCAATTTTTCTGTTTTGTTAAATTATATAAATACTGTATTTTATCATCCCTGAAATGTCCAAGTGCACCCCTTTGGCCACCCTCAGTGATGGCCACTGGCCTCACGTGAAAGACAGAAATTATATTTCTGTAAGTTTAACGACCACTGCGCAAATATTAAACGAAGTATTTTATTACCTCTTTTGTTTCCCTGGTATATTTTTTATGTTTAGTTTATTTCCATCCACCTAAATAATACTTCCTCCAGAAAAACTCATTCAACAAAATCTCACAATCAATAAATTTATTTATAACTATGCTAATAGTTTAATTATTATATATTTATTTAAACTGAGTTATTCTACTAATCATTTGACACCGCCCCGTACTTACGGGGCGGACAGGGGTCTTCAAAACCCTTCTGCAGACTCTTTCTATCCATGCAAATTTAATATGTAATGTCTCTCCTAACTCATTCAAAAATAATTTGTCATATTTGTTTGTTTACAGTTAGAAGTAAACGAAAATCGGGCGATGCTTAGGGAAAGAATCACTTGTTCCTTGGCCTAGGGGCTTGGCGGTTAGTAGCTGACACAGCCCCGCGGCGTGGGTCAAAATGATGACCCTATCATAAAACGACTTGCTGTGTTTTTAATTTAAATTGGGTATTTTAAATCTGTTTGTGTTTGTGTAACAGTCTTCGAGGAATTTATAAGTATAAACTAATTGCAATTAAAGAGAAAGTGTGCTGAATACGACCGGGTTTTAATGGAAGGCGAAGGAGCCTGTGAATTATTCTTGTCGCCACGCCGGGATTGGGGCAGTCGAAGTGTGTTGACGCTACACCTTACCTTCGCCTCGAGCAGCAGACATTTTTGTTCTCTCACATTCATATTTTATTCAAAAGTCCAAAGTACATACAAATTTTAATTTATTTATTATTCAATACCACGCATTTACGCGAACATCATAATTCAAAATTCTTCCTACGCAGTTAATTTTTATTTGCATTTATTTAATTCACTTGTGTTTATTAAGTTTCTACGTATGCAAAGAAAAAAAGGTGAAACATTTGATATTTAACATAATAATAACATGACATACATTAGAAATATTATTTGAAGAAGTCAATCATGGCTTATAATCATAATGTATATAGTTATATGATTTTAATATATTTTCATGTAAATCGAAATTACACTCTTTTCATATAACTGGTTTTTGTAAAGCAAATGTTTTGATCAGCTGAAAATGCTTGTTCGTCATTTGAAACCGATTTTATTGTGTTATTAAATTATGCAATATGCTCGATAGATATAAATTTTCTTACTAACGGACCGCATCAAAATGCCACGTCATCTATTAGAACCATAATTATGTGACATAAAAATGGTTTAAGTCGTCGCGTATTATTAATCTCTTAACATAAAAAGTAATTAGTTTGTTTTACTACAACAATTTTCAATTTAACTTTATATTAAGTATATAACTTTCATAGACTGCTTTCAAATTGTATTTTGACAATATTTTCTTGAGAAAATACTTTATATTTATTGGTTTTATTATAACGCTTATAAAACAAGTTCATTACTAGTTTAAATTAGATGAACAGACGTGTAGTAAAGTAAGCAATCATAATAAAACGTTGTATTTTGTAATTGTATAAATATAAATTTTAAAAGTCAAAAACACTGTCAACCGTTATAAAATAATTTGAATATGTTGAGATATTAAAAACAAAAACTTCCAAAGTTTTAAAACATGACTTTAAAATTAATAATATAACTTTTGAATTTGTATGTAAAAGGAAAAGTGAGTTTAAGTTGTACGTAATATCTTTATATCGTAGTTTTCTCATTCCGTCCTAAAACAATTTTGCCCTGTTCTGAAGGACCAACAAAGCTAGAAATGAAAACATTACTTTTGAGGACTGGAGCGTATTCTTGGTATAAATTTATTTGAAAGTTCAACAGTTTGAAAATGGTATCACTACTATAAAACACAAGTCCGTCAAACTGATAATTATTTTCACGCATTTTTGCAGCGATACAAAAATAGTTGTATATATTTTATTAACCACCACGGCACATTCCCAGCATACGGATATGCAGGATATCAGTTTAACTAAGTGGCTGATCAATTCACATTTTTTTTTTCTCTTGTTTGTAAATACGAAAGTATATGATTAATAGTTGGGTCTTGTGCAGCTCTGTATCGGGCCAAAAACATGAGGAGAAAACTATTTTTTTATCGTTATTTCGTTATGGAAGGCGGTCGTCAAACGGCGGCCTCATATACATCACAAATGGAGGTGAAACAACCAACTTATACATATAATATTCAATTGGAAAAACCAATAATATATTATTGAAGGAAGATTTTTTCGAACTTAACTTCAACAAATCACAGAGCAAATTTCACCAATACTCAGTTCGTAGCCACTGATTTTTCAAAAAATGGTTCGATTTAACAAAAAAATCATGTTTATTATTGGATAAAAAAGCTTTTTTTGTTAACTGCCGATCGCCGTCATTTTTTTACAGGCCTCAACTATTGTTCTAAACTTTCCTTTACAGAGGTTTTATAATATACAGATATTCAAGTGTTCTGAAAACAACCAATTTCTAGTACAACCTTTTTTGAAGAAGTGAATAATTGCGTAACGAAATTAAACTTGTAATAAGATAATTTTATAATTAAGATATTGACTAAGGGTGAATGATATTAACTATGTATGTCAAATAATAACTGTGATTTTTATGTAAATAAAGATGTGATATACCTTGAAATTTTATCCTTTTAATTTAAGGGTTTCGAATTATGTATTTATATTATATTTAAATCTTATAGCGTTATTTCTTTTTATATGTAAAGCATTAACATCTTATATTATATAATACAAAATTTTCATTCACTGTTCTCTTTTCCCAGATTAAAATATTTTTCAACGTGTTGTAGACCATATCAAAAACTAATTCTATAGATTTATGATAGACAAAAACCGCTTAATACCTCCTATAAAATATTAGATAAATGAAAAGGGTTTATAAAACTGTTCATTATTTAAAACAATCGAACAACGATTATGTTATTCAAATATTTAATGTTATTTTCGATTGAAAACTGGGTAGCTAGGACACAATATATTATTAACTGTTTAAAAGTATGGTACTAGAAAAGATATTGCCCCCGTGTGAAGCGCGACCCTGTTGGTCACGTTTTGGAACGTGAAATTCTCTCATAGGTGTGCTTTGTTTATCTGGCGGAGGGAGGGTCAAAGTGACTAAATGACCCCCGCAATTTGCATAATTATATCATCATTCCCGCGAGAGGCGCTACGCATACATATTTTGTACACATAAACAGGAATTGGGTGTTTGCGAAAATGCGGGTCCGTTATGATTACCTTTGGACCGAGATCGCAATGTTTTTATGCAGCACAGGACTGGATTATAGAACTTCAATTCTTCACTTTTGCCACCGATCGCAAAACGTTAATATATAAAAGATAATAAATATCGAAGCTATACTGATAGAACGCATTAAGTCAGTTCTTGATGAATTTCAGTTTTAAATTTCAAAATGTACGCAATTTAACACTCTACATGTGATAGAACGCATTAAGTCATAGGATATAATGGCTTTGATAAAAGGTAAATAGTTTTTTGTCATATTATTACTTTTTATTATTTTGACCAAAGGCATCGTATAACCATAACTTATCGATACCAAATCCTATGGTCTGTATGCCAAAAATATTACTCTTTAAAATGTAAAACCTTTTGAAAAAACATAGTGCAGTTATCTCAGAACTTGTTTTTACGATTTAATGCCTTCTGTCAGTATATCTTCGATATTTAGAGAGATCATATAGAGTAAAATTAAATTTCTAATAAAATAATTTTCCATGGATTCGGTGGTAACTTTGTGGAAGTTCATTTTTAATATAAAATTAAATTAAAAATTGAAGATTAAAATTAAATTAGAATGATGATAACTTAGTTATAAGATGCTTCTTAAAGAGGCGAAACGCGTCACGTTAGTGATAAACCAAATGGAATAAGTTATCAATTTTTAATTTAATTTTATATTAAATAATCTCCTGTTTCATATTAATTTTAAGCTAAGTTCACACTCAATGTGAAACATTAAATGTACTCCAATTGAAATGTGTCATAAAAAAATATTTTTATGTCTTTGTAACCCAATTACTCTCTCTATGCCACATGTAATAGAACGGGATGAAAATATAATACAATCAACGTTCAACTTTTGCATACTAATTCATATTTGGCTTGAAAATCAATGTATAAAAATTCTCAATAATGCTTGTTAAGGGAGAAAGCGTTTAGTCAAAAACCTTGTTTTTAGATAATCGAGTTTTAAGAAGATCGTGAATTTTAAACTACTTTATTTACATACCTTAACCGTTATTTATAAAACTAATCACTTTATAAGATTCGTTTATCATTTACGAATTCGATTTAAGTATCTGATGATTTTCTGTTTGAAATAAAAAGTACACAACACAATATTTCACGCTTGACGTACCGGTATTAATAATAATTTTTATAGTAATATTAATATTATTTTTTTACCATTAATAACTGTGAACGGTATTGACTTTATTCATACTGATTTCTTCAAATTGCGTAAACAATTATTGGAATATGACTGAGCTTGTTTTTTTAGACGACATGCCTTTCTAAAAATCTATCGTGCTGCATTTAAAACTCAAAACAGCCGATTTCTGACACTATGCTGACAATATAAAGTATATAAATCAGTGTATTTTACAGATTTCCAGAAAATTTTGAGTATAGGTAATAATACATATCGATGTAGTTAAACCTATGGAGCGTATATTACAGTTTCCAACTTTTGACGATATGAAATGAGACAAATTATAATATATAGCTCTTCTTGATAAGAATTTTTCTAAGAATTTCACATCAAAATTAACACATTAGGAAGAATAACGCTTTTTTTTTACAACTGAACTTTTTTGATTGTTTAAAATGGCATTCATATTTAACCAAAACGAAAACTATTTTTTCAGTGCAATCATCAAGAGAATATTAAAAATCATGTTTTAAAATATATCAGTTGATAATGTCCGCGATGACTGAAACTAGTCCTGATAAACAAGTGGATGTAGAAAAAACAAATCGTGTTTAATTTTTAAAATGTCATGGTTAATTTTCGAATTTGAAAAATAATTATATAAAAAAGTCACTTTCAAAAATATCATTTATCTTCTTTACGAAAAAACAACTGTTGTGGATTGACTTTTGACAAATTGAAAAGTGCAATACAGTAGATCTTCTAGTCCAAACAAATTCCTCAAACCACTTTCTTCAAAATATCTCTTACGCCTTTAAGGCGTTCTAGCTTCGATACCTTTAAAAACATTTTGGAATTCACAATATTTCAATAATTTATTTGAATTAAAACAATTATTTATTTTAAAAATAAATATTCAAGTCTTTTTCGAATTCATTTAATAATAAATCACCTTATAAAAATGTAATCAAAAACTTTAGTACGAAAGTCATGATTCGCTGACACTATATAATTATATAATCTTCTAAAGATGAGCGCTTGCAAAAACTCTGCTTTTTGTTAAAAAACCAAACAATATTCAAATAGAATTTCTTCCCCTCTTTATTGTACATCTCGTATGTGTTGGTGTACATATGATATCTTAAATAAACCTTCCATTGTCATTTTAATTGGGCTTATTTTTTTATCTCCCGATAATTGACATTTTGTTAAATTTTATTCCGACCTATATTTTATGTTCACATTGATGCATATTGTTTTATTTTTTAATTTAAATATCAATTACAGGATATAAATTCAATGTACAGGATATAAATTCAATGTTAAGTCCAAATGAAAAAAGTTACTCAAAAACAACCCGTAAAAAAAATTCTAAGGTTTTCAATAACCTGTAAATATTAGCATTTGGTATTTGACACAACCAATACCTGAACATGATAACTTCTGATTAATAAGTAGAACATTTTCCGATAAAAACAGAGCCCAATTGATTCTCTTTTTCTAGTCTTTCTTAACTGTGAGTAAACTACTGGAAACTAGTGTTCAGAAACGTCAATTGACAATCAAAAAGTATTAGATTATATAGAAAAATTAAACTACATAGAATGTTTTGGGTATGATTGTTTGTGATGTCTATCCTTTTAAAGTTGATTTTGGGTGACATCTTTTATTGAAATGATTTATTATTCCAAAATGTCTTGCTCATTGACAACTTGCTGTTATACTTATTATTGTTTTAATATAATAACAGACATGGAACTGTAATAGACAAAAAAAATTGCTGGTCGATTTTACAGATTTTGGAAATATCTTTGATTCTCAAAAACAACTGCTACACATTACCAAAATATGTACACTTTAATATTTCAAAAGTTGACGCTCATAAGTCAAATATTGTTTTAAATAATTTACGTTAATAATAATTTTTACAAGAATGCATTAAACAGACTGTAAACAACAGTTTATACGGTTACAAAAGCAGTTGCTCTGCAGTACCAAAATATGGATTTTTTAAAGTAATATTTCGTAAGTTAACGCTCATAAGTCGGATACTATACGTCTTCCCGTATGCTCCTTTTTAACCCTCGTTTAGCCGTTCTCAGTTTTACATAATTACATTTTAGCAGGTTTCTCATTTCGCGCGCGAGAATGTTGAATAAACAGTTATGAGGGTAATGGCTGAGTCAAAACTCGCACTGGGACACGTTCCATCGAAAAGATTCAACACAACGTCAGGTGAAAATTGGTTTGTACAGGGGAACAAGATTAGATGCTAATATTTTGTTATGGGAACAGTGGTTAGATTCCCCCAGGCGTACAATGCAACCTTTTGGACATTTAGATGACAAACCAATGTCGTCGTCGCTTGGTTGATTTTATTCTGATGTTACCAGAGGGGTACGGGACCTTTGGCTAGAAAGTTTTGCAGGACAAACCAGTTTGAATAATCGAATACAATATATCGTCGTTATTTTGTAAGAAAACACTCAAGCAAAAAAATGACATGTTGAGTTAGTTATGCCAGAATGTTCCTTATTTCCGTCTGGAAGAACAAACTTATTTTTTCAACTTTACTCGTGTGCTCAAATGCCTGAAGATAGGCGAAATCCGGGTTGTTACAAAATACATGGAAATGTACGAAATCTCAACATTTAAAATTCAAACTTTTTTTTTATAAATTATACCTTTACTTAAAAACAGTTTTGTACAAACAACCGAAATGAAAAAGGTATTGCATTTCAAATATTTGACAAACTTCAAAGTCCAATTACCCAAAACTGTTGTTTTTTTGTAAGCGTCTTCTACCAGAACAACGACTATACTATTATCAAATTAAACATTTTTAAAACACAGCGCAATTATATCTACAAATAATTGATATACAAACCCATTTTTTTAAATAAGTTCATATAGTATACCGCTAAAATTATGTGACATTTCAAGAGGAAACGATTCCCCACTCTTAAACGAGACAATCAACACTTGACCTATACAATTTGAAATGTTATTTTTGAAAATTTGTAATGAAGCATATATACAAAAAATATTTAACATTAACTGGTTCGACCTCTCTCTTCAGATAGGACACAAAAACACTAGTGAATATCTACCAGTCTCTCTATTATCAGAATCGTATAGAAACATCGTTGCGTTATGTATTCAAATATATAAATCAATGTATGAAAGAGTCCTTTCAATAATTTGACTGGAATTAACGAAAGCTACGACGCCATGCTCATTCAATTCGTTACAAATAAGCCCACGAGTTTCACCGTTAAAAACAATATTCATAATCATTGTATCACGTAACATTTACTAGAACAAAACACGTTTGATCTTCTTTTATTCTGAATTTGACCAGTATTACAAATAGTTAGATAAATTCCATAATGTTTAGTACATTTTAAATACTTGTAATGAAAAATCAAAAGGTCAATAGGGTGACGAAATTCTTCTTTTTTGAAATGAAATGATAAGGTTAAACGGAAAAAAAACAACTTGTTCCTCCTTACAACGTTGGACATAGAGGGTTAAGAAAACGGCCGGATCATATGAAAGTTATTTTCACTCTCCGAAAAGATCGCCATTGACACGTGGCCTACGGGTTACGCGAAAGTTTTCCACGTGAAAAATATGCCTGCTTCTACCCACGTCACTGACTAAGTGTTATTACCCCCAAAATTATTCCGATAATCTTATTAAAGTACTTCCCTTAGATTAACATAAGGGCTGTATTTAAGGGGGTGCGATGCACCCCACCTCGAATATAATTACGGTGATTCATCAACGTCAAACCCGCCAACGTGACACGACTCTTAACTAGTCCACCATTTCATCGGCTTCTCGCCGCATCTTAATAATCCTATCGTACAAGATACTAGAAGTTCTCAACATCTTTAGTTTTAAAATCGTTGAATATTACTTACGTATGTACCTAATACCTACTTCGTTGGAAAAGAATCATATAAACGAAAATATTCACATTAATTAATAATGTAGATAATATACTATGTTAAATACCAATATATATTTTATAAAAACAAAACAAAATTACTGATTTCACAATCTTCTATAATGCTCAGCCGAACATGCTAGCATTAGCGAAACTGGCCCAGATCATTATGTAAACTGTGAAATAAGTAACAAAAACAAAACAGTTTTTTTTAAATATGATACCTCTCTACTATGAATTAACATTTACCTTAAAAGCAACCAATAGAGTTTGCGTAAAGCGCTTTGTTAATATGACACTACTTATTTAAAAAGCGTCATAGACCATTCAGGTCCATGCCTGACTACAAAATCGCTTTAAGACATCTCGACCCGGAGGTTTTTCTACAACAATACACACTGACCAATATTGCATCGTTTTCCACGCTGCCCGCCCATCTCTTGTGAATAGATATTGGTTGCCCTATCTCCACCCGTTCTGTGTATGCCGCTGTTTCACGGCCGCCTTCCATAACCCAATAACGATCAAAAAAAGAAACGAATTTACTTTTCATGTTCTTTTCCCGATTCAGAGCTGCACAAAGAAAAGATAAACAAAAAAAAAAATGACTTACTCAGCCACTTAGTTTAAGCGATATTAAGTATCCTGTGTATTTGTATACTGAGAATCCGCGTAGCGCTAGAGTTCAATCTACTCCGCATTGAATCTAAAGAGGAATCGAGAATATCACGCTCCCAATATGATGTCGCAAATTTATCGAATCCCTCAAAGTTGGCCTTGGCTGAGATCAAGTCGACGTAGACTATTGAACCCGTATGAGGACAGCCCATAGCAAACAGCTCAGCTCGTTCAGCATTCATCTCGTGCAGTCCCACAGAATTTGACTAGCGTCCTGATGGTTGTGTCCTCAAGTTAAATCCAGCCTTTCAACCAACTTGTCCAGCCTTCAAAATCATTTTCAGATGAATGGAGGAATACTTGATCACGCGAAAGTCATCATCCGTATTATCTGCAGCCATATTTGATTTGGTATGCCTTTCTAGCTTTATTATTTTTTTTAAGCAAAGTAATCACCAGACAGATGGCCATTTTATATTTGAGTTCAACCCATTCAACTAGCTCTGATTAGTAACAAGAAATATTTCGGTTTATCTTTCCACAGTCATATTTATTATCCAGATACCCAAGAACACTTTTTAACACCATAAAGGACTGTGAAGAATTTTTTTATGAAGTAATAATTTAAGATGACATCCAACCAAGATAGATATTTTAAATGTTACAAATAATCAAATACGAGTACGCTTTAAAACGTCAAACTTATTGTTTTTTCTCCTTTCACAATTGCATCAAATTTAAATTTTCTTTGCTCAAAAGATAATACGGAAAATTATCCATCATTTAAATTTAAAACTCAGGAAATCTGAGATACCTTTAAAAAGATACAGTCAAAAATCATTCATGGATAAAAAAAAATTATGTGTATATAAATATATCCCACGAAATACCTTTTACGATTTTAATATATTTATATGACTGTTATATTTATTCTATATACAAATATAAACTACTAAAGAAATAGGCTCTTGTTATATAATATGATTGTTGTCGTATTCAAAGCATGTTGCTGAGTACGGAAGCCTTCCGTGAGATCAGGAAGGCGGTGCCTTCGCGAAATACCTTGCAAAGTAATCATTTGCCACCAATGATGACATTTCCTTAACATTTTGGCGTAATGGTACCGTCAGCGAATTTCTTGCGAGAGATTTTTGGGGGCCAGGGGGAGTAGGAAATTTCCGAGAGTAATTTTCCTAATAACCGGAACATAATAAGAAAAACATGTGTCGCGAGCAGCGAGCGGCGCGAGGAAATGAAAAGGAAAGTGTAATGATTTTGGAAGTTTGAATTGATATTTACGATATCATTTCCGAGACTGCAAAGTAAACAATGAATTAATATACACCAACGTTTTTGTTTTTATTTCGAAATCTTACAAATAAATAAACGAAAATAGATTTAAAATTAAGAATAGAAATACTGGAGTTTCTATTATTTATCTATTTACAAATATTTGTGTAGTGATAAAATCTAGCTCACTATTATTTTGATTAAGAAAACATGCTACTGGCACGATATATATACAGCAAAAGGTCAGACGAATCAAATTACAATTAATTAATACATAAATCAACTGAAACGTTCTCGAAATTTTGCATAAAGCGTTTACCACTCGCCTATGGGACTGAATTTTATTTTCATGTTTTGTTATTTTTTAACCATGTTCTACCACAACGTGGAACACATGGATTTCTAATGGAGCACTTCAACAGAAATTGTTAATCGACAATTGGTGTAAATTCAGCAGTTCAATCTTTCTTTTTACAATGGGAAAAAAAGAGCTATGGGTGTAGGGAAGAATTAGTAATGAGCTAGTCACTCTCTTTGCTCCCTTTTTTCATGAATGAAGAGGAGACGTTGGAAGTTATAAAATTCACAGAAATCCATTCCTTTTCAAACAAATGCATAATGTTGGCCTTTTTGGTCTAGTGGTGGAAGCTTTACTCTTTTGATCAGACGAATCCCGCTTGTAGGACGGTCAATACCAAACATAGATTACTAGAATTTAAATAAGAGCTCTTAGAGATGGGTGTATTTGATTTTATTCCAAAACGAGTTTATCTTGAGTGACTTAAAAAGAAGTATCATAGAGTTTTTTTCTAAATTTCTAAATAACTTGCGCATTTTCAATCATTAGCTATATTTTAAAATATTTTTTAAACAACTTCAATCTAAAAACCAATGTATATCAGTATTCGGAGATTTGAGCTTTTGACCGCACAACTGAGTAAGACGTAAGCCTAGAAGCGTTTACCAATCGTCTAGCGGCTTAGTTTGGTTAAATTTTACAGTATAATTTATTAAGTTAAGTTATTAAATTTATAAATACGCACAATAAGACTAGTGGTTATTTAGGCAAAAGCAAACGCTGACTTTGTAATCTATAACAAATGAAGTTATTAATGTTACAAGATGATAACAGTAGTTAAATTTTCCAACATGATTATCAAAGGCTTTAGTGACATAGTCTCAGCCTTTTTAGTGCTATACGAGTTTGTTGGAGTGACAGGGATTGATCACCCTGAGTCTGTTCTTTTCACATAAAATAATCCTACGAAAATTAAGATTGCAGAAATTAAGCCTTAGGCGGCAGAAAATGTCACTACGTAGCTGTTTTAAGTGTACAGATGGGATATATCATAATAAAATTATAACTTTACATACCTAATACAGTACCGGTTCTAGCAAAAAATATCGTGTATTAAGTATAAGTAAGTAACAAAAAAATAACAAAATTCAAAACATATATTTACTAAATATACAATTCAATTAAAAAAAAAATGCAGGAATACGAGAATAGTCAAATTTAAATTAAATAAAAATTAATGAATGCTATATCTAGAATCAGGCATGTTTATTGATCATCAATTATCATTTTTCCTAATTCACATTTTATAATGCTATCTGTCAATAAATATCAACACAGCTCAAAACTATTATTTTCAATTTAAAAAATTTTACCACATCGATGACATTGTGAAGTTTTGTTTATCTGCCTGAATTTGATCATGGGACTTTAGTCTCTAAGCCCAACTACTGAGCTAACCAGATCGACTAATTGATATGATATTAAAGACTACCTTAATTTTAAAAATGAAAAAATATTATTCAATGCCTGAGTTTCCAGTGATTTTATAATTTATTGAAAATTTTATGTAATTTAATATTGTAGTTAACCTTGATAGCTATTTTATAACTTGGTATTATTGTTATTTAATAAATAAAGCATTTTTCTGTGTATTGATCTTTCATATAATAAATATATTATATAAATCCGAAACCAATAAGTAGTTTCGCAAATAAAATCATCAAACAAATAAACAAAAACCATATTTCACATCCATAAAAGAAATATTTACTTGATAAATTTATTTCCGAACTTTCAATCGAAGTTATATCGTTCTTTCAATTAAGGAAAAAAACTTTTAATTCGATAGCTTCCAGAAATTTTCCGATTCGTAGATTCCCAATATTTCACTAACGCCTTTCTGCAATCCTATTCGACATTTATCAATTTGAGCTTTACGCCAATCCATAAAGGATTATCGAATGCCAAAGGCTATTGCATTCGCAAGCATATTACTATTTCAAGTAAGCCTGATTTAAGTGTAACCATCCAGCTTTGTATAGTGTGAAAAAGTTCTGTAAACGTGTTAATTGAAATCTCGCATTGGTATTTTTACCGCAGCGTTGATGTGTATGGACAAAACGTTTACTCTTGATCCAAACTTTGTCGTGGTAAAGCAATTTTAACTTTCAGAAGCAATATTTGAGTAGAAAGAGATGACGCATTGGAAATCTTACTTTTTTTTTATTTCCGCGAAGAATTTCGGATATATTTGAAGATAAGCAAAAAATGACTGTCGTCTATCATCCGGATGCATGACAAATTATAACGGCTTAAGTTTTTTACCGCATTCGCATTTCCTTTTATAAATTACTGTCTTATAACTTAGGCAATGAAAATAACTTTCATGTTACCAGATCTTTACATTAACCTTTTAATTATTCGTGTTAATCATCATTTCGTGTTACTCAACCTGTCTTTTTTTTCGAAGGGAGTAGGGATAGAAGGATAGGACTAGGAGTGGAATAGTGTTTAACCAATCGCTCTCGCTAGGCCCCGTTTTTAGGACCTGATGAGTGGAAGGAAATTTTTGACATCACAAACATAAAATACTTCGCCACTCTGTAAATGTGGTGTTTACAAAATAAGGATTAAGGCGATTCTCGAAATTTTAACTCAGGTATCAGTGTGGCTCTCAGACGTATAATATCTTACTTCGTAAATAATATTTGTCGTATTTGTATCTTCTATATAAACGTTAGACACTGTTTACTGTCTGTCAGTTCGAGTCCATTCGTGTGCTCGAATGCTTGAAGATGCCGAAAGGCGAAACCCGGGTCGTTAGTGACAAAATACATGGAAGTGTACAAAATCTCAATAATCCAAATTTGATATTGAAATTCCATCAAGCACCCTCAGTCGATGTCTTAAATTATAAAATAAATAAACACATTTATGAAATTGTCGAGACATCCGAAACCGTAGCCAATTTAACAGTAATAAAAGTAGTAACAAATTTGCTTATTATTATAATGTAAATTTTTTTAGTTTTATACTCGTATATTTTTTACACAAATATCTAAATGCATACGTCGTATGCCATGCGATATGAAATACAAATATTTGACTTGTTTGTTTTTTTTGAGGTAAATCTTGAAGTACAAAATATTTCGGGAATATTGTATTTTTGAAAAGTTGATAACGCAATTGTTACACATAGAAGAAGATTGCAAAGAGTCATCTTAAAAAACAATTTCCGTGGCAAACTTTTAGGCGACATCAAAAACGAAATTTCGCTTCTGTTTATCCGCGGATGTTTGCAAAGCGGGCGAACGATAAGTGTTTCTTGGATTCCCTTTACAGTCCCACCGAATATTTTAAACACAATGAAATCGTTACAACAGATGTCATATCAAAAGATGTTTCTAGGAAAATCGACCAAATACCTACATTTATACATTGGCGCACGGATATAAATATGATCTTTTCACTGTGAATAATTTATTTAGTAAACCTATTTCCACTATGACCACTCTGAAGACGCTTTATTGTTATCACATATCACATGTAGGTGTGAAATTTTCCAATGACCTAAGCGTTCGCGGTGTTAACAATGCACGCACAGTTCCGACGTACTAGCTGCTTTAGACATTCATTATTTTGATTTCAATACCGTCATCTATGTCTTGTGTGGCTGTACTATTGTATAATAATAATTGCCGTGTCCATGGTGCAGTGGTCAACATGGTTGGCCTCGATTACGGAATTCACAGGCTCCAATCCCAGCTCGGACAGTTTCATAAATTGATTTTTCAATCGATTTATACTTTTATGATTTTTTGTGATGTCTAAAGTTCTTTTCTACACATTCGATCCTAAAAACGGGACGATTAGCTAACCACTAGTCATTTCTTAGTTCCATCATTCTATCCCTACTCTCTTCAAAAAAGAAAGATTGAGCAACAAGTAGTTCTCTTAAAAAAATGATTGTCGAGACCCCTTCATTAGGAGGACACACTTATGATCCACATTGGGAGTGGACATGGCTTAAAAAAATCGCGACTATGTGTGTTTCTAGAAGTAATCACTTATTTATTTTAATAATACGAAATACCTACAACTTTGCGTCAAATTACATATAAACTTTATATTATTATAATTTATAATCAATGTTTTCTTTTTGTTCATATTTTTCTAGCCAATGCGTCAACTTTCAAACCGCCAACCGTTCAACTCTTGGGACATTCACAAATTTAATAATGATGTCGGAAGATTTTGGGTATTTCGTTTGTTTTTTTGTATGTACTTCAAAATAAGAATCTAGCTACAATAATCATTGCATTTTGAACTTAATTATTATAAACGAGCATTTATTGGGTCAATAACTATTAAAATTTTTGGTCAGCAAGAAATAATGAACAGTCAGTAATTAATCAAAATGGTCAGTAACTAATTCGAAAAATGGTCCGTAAACACTCGGTCAGTTAATAAAATAAACGGTCAGTTTTCTGATTAAACCTAACCCTACATAACCTAACCTTTTTTTATTTATTTGACAGTTAATATGTAATTATTAATTGACCATTTATCGAATTAGTTACTGATCAAATAATTAGCTGTCATTATTGTTTCAATTACTATAGTTATGGATGAATGTAATAATTGTAGAATACGTAGAATTGTTTACATAAATTAAACAAATGTATCAATAAATAAGTCTCATTCCCTCAAATTTTTTTTTATCGTATAAAAGTAAAAAATAGGATTCTCGTGACGCATTTTCTCTGTTCTAAATCATAAAACTTCATATTTTACATTACTTACTACAAAACTAACCAAATCCATTCCCCTTCTCTCGAGCTTGGTTGACTACAATGATATTTCTATACTTATACTATAATAATGTAAAACTAGTCTCAATGAATATCTTTCGATTGTTTATTTTTACGGATCGCATTTAGCTCCATATATGATTTCCCTTCACCGGCACTTTTTTGAATTTGCTTATCCTTACGTCACGAATTTTCCTCGTATCAAAAAAGGACCAAAACAACATTCAGCACAACTGTCTTTTTTTTAATTACGAGAATTCCAGTTGGCTAAATTTATCGTTTCGAGCACTGGATAAACTTATTATATTGGATTGAAGTCTAAAAAATTTGAGCTTTTGTAGAGATTCGAGATATACTGACCTAGAATAACAGCGTATGTATTCTCTCTAATCAAAACTTGCTAGTATTAAATGTGAACACGGCAGCTAAAATCATCATTCATAATGTATTATTGCAACAAAGAATAAATAGGTTCAGGATTGGTATACAAATTTACATAAACAATAGCTTATTAATTTAACAAATGTATTACTTTATATTTTAAGCTTTTTCTAATGAATATTTTTTACCCCGGCAGCACTGCTTTTGTCTTGCTGAAATTGTTTTTAAGGATGCAAAAATTTGCAAATTGTTCTTTAATGAGATGAAAAACAAGAACGCGCTTAACAAATGGAAGGTGGTTTGTGTAACAGCCCAGTGACGTCAATCTTGAAATGTGAAATGGATATAAGCGGTATTTTTTTCACTTATACCGGAAAAATCTTTTGTAAATGTTTACAGCAAATATAAATAGTATGTATCTGTGGGGTAAAAATACTTTGGCTAGAATGTTAATCGCATAACGACAATACTGTGAGTCAATCTCGTAAGTTTTATGTATATTATTCACTCAAGACACGAGAAATAAACTATAATCAATCAATTACAATATTCTCAATAAAAATACTTAATTTTCCACTCAATTAAATAAACAATAAATCCTGTAAAGTTCAACAATCTGATATATTTTCAACAATGTTAGCATTTTGGGCTATGTAAAGCTATTGGGGCGAATCAACAAAGTAAGTTATCAAAGTAACAAAGTAAAGATCTATGAGTAGTTTATTTGTATGTTAATAGCTTCTATTTTTCATATTTTTTACCATTTCCGCTCCAAATGTGGAGCGTATGGACTCATAATGTAGGTATATCAACAAAATTTTTTCTACGAGAACTGTTTGTTACTCAGTTGCTCAACCTCTATTTTTCGAATAAAGTAGAGATAGAAAGATATGCCTAGCACCTAGTGGTTAGCATATTGCTCTCGCTACAACCCGTTTTTCGGATCGGATGGGTGGAAGGGAATATTCGACATTACAACGCCTACGCCTATCCATGCCTACGAACAGAAATCGATTGAAAAATCAATTTACGAGACTGTCCGTACCGATATTCGAGCCCGAGACATCCGTAACCGAAGCCAAAGACGTTGACCACTTCACCCGGACGCGGATTTCGCCGAAATAGCTGTCGACAAACTGATAAAATTTTTGTAGAACTAAATAATTTTTACCCTTTTATAATGAAGTTCTGCCAAGTAAATGACAACATAATCAATCATGTAGAGCTATTGATCTTTCTAGCCCTAGAGCGCCTATCTATCGGCGCGAACTTTTATGTATCGTATAAAAGTCAATCAGGTGCAATACATTGTGGTAAATATTACAAACTTATGATTTTGTTATTTATTATATGTGATTTATCAAAGTTTGCGCATGTAGATCGGCGTCTTGCGACTCAAGGTGCTTAAATCAATTGTTAAAAAAATATCGATTTAACGAATTTACATTAATGTTTGAAATTCACTTCAATTTGAAAGAAAAGAAAGATTTTGACTTATCAACATTACATCCGTGAAGTTAATTTTGAAATGATGGTCTAGGATATTTTTATTTTATAACGAGAATCTGAAGTAAGGCCTTGACCTGGTCTACTTAAATCTCGTCTGCAAAAAAAAAGTATGGCTCTCCAAAATACCAATTGACCAAAATCTTATTATCGAAAATACTCCATTATGACTGAATATGCACATTTTAAAATAATTTTTCCTCTACAAAGTATATCACTCAAATGAAATAACAACGTTATATGAAGGTTTTTTCTAAAAACATAGATGCTACTACTAACTCATACAATTTACTTTTTCTCGTATATTATCATTTACTTATCTTGGCTGAGTCGGAAAATATCCCATTTCCTTCAGGTGCTTTGCGCGCCTTGCGGTTAATATTTTATATAAGTCTTTTAAGTTAGCTTTATCACAATTAAAAGTTTTCTTCATCTTGTGCTTCTTTTGTGTTTTTGAATACTTCTCAGAGCTTTTGTTTTTCAGGTAAATAATAATGATTTATTTACTCGCTTTCGAAATCAAAACGCCAGCGTAAATGCAGACGTTTCAAATTTTATTTAAAAAACGTTTACAGCTCTTAATGCTAAAATTTTTTAACCTCTTGCAATGTTTTTGCAATATTTTCTCTTTAAATAATTGTATACTACAAGAAAAAGGAAAACTTCTAAATCGTTCCGTATATTAACAGTGGCTATATGACGAATTTCGGTACTGAATTCTAATAATACCGTAACCATGAAGGTTTTTGACCATGTGGCCCCTAAATGGAAATTTTCAAATATCGATGTATCAATAGATCTAAAAAGTGATATTAGATGTCTGAAATACGCAAATTCGTAGTCTTTTCCTACGCCCATCCTTCTTTTCTGATCGTCTTGAGCGAATGACATCTTACTTATGCGAAGATGATCTATTAGGATTTCAGATATTGCTGATTGGGAACATACATTTATTATACCATGTTCGTTCCCAATGTTTAGCACCTGGACACCTAATAGAGTAGTTATCTCACAACAGAAGTTGTTGTGCAGGAACTGCTTGTTGTTCGGTCGCTCAACGTCTCTTATTTTTTAGTTTTTGAGCAAGGAAAGAAGGACGGGCTAAATTAAAACTAATAGTAAGCTTATTGCTCTCGCCACGCCCCGTTATCGGAAAAGATATGATAAAATAAATATATGTTTTCCTATCTATTAAAAATAATAAATACACGTAAAAATATTACCAATACCTAAATCTCTACATTTTTAAAAATTTTGAGGATAGACAGAATATTCATATAGCACCCTTTATCAACAATCATTCGTAGCAAACGTATTTTTTTTTTGAAAACAATAAAAAGTTATTATTATTTCAAGCAAAAAAAACAGCCTTTTAGACGCCAAGCTTAGTAAAGTTGTCTGTTCGGTTTCCATTCCGAAGTAAATAATTATTTTGTTTGCATCAGAAACTCATAAATTGAAATGATTGTTTGATTAATAAAGTGATTAGTCAAAAGCCATGTTCCTTTTGACTAATCGACTTAACAAATATATTACCCGTGATTATGGAGATACCTATTAAAATTACCCGCTGTTGGTGCTGTCCTGTCAACATTCTAAGATGTGGAACAGTTTTGAAACAGAAGTTATTGTAAATGCATTAAAGGTAAATCAAGACAAATATATATACTGTACTGATTTAATCATTACCAGTTGTTGTATAATCATCAAAATACTACAACAAAATTTGATAATAATACGTAAATGTCTATTATTAGATTAGTATGAAATCTAAGTGTTTTTATGTATGCTAATTCTAATAGAATTAAATTACTGTATTTAATTTCTTGACTACGCAGTTTAATGTTTATTTTGATGTTTGTGCTAGCCGTAATTTAACAGTCTTCTTTTGTATTTATTCTTAATAGATTAATGTGAAACCGGGGAGAAAAGAAAACGTTTTTGTTTCTTGCTTGAAAGATTGACAAATTTGACAAAGCGTCGTTTTTTGTACGTCAGTTTTGAGTATTATAAGCTTTTAGTTTAATTTTTCAGTCGCGTAGTAAGCTACACAGTTGTTTTAAAAAATCTTGAACAAATTATCATTACCTTTGTTATTTGTCTTTGAAGAAACGGCAAGCTTTAAGTTCTCGGTTCGGTATACTTACAGCGGTCCACTATCTTGACGCAATTATAAATTTTCCGGGACGCTTTTTTACTCACTATTTGCGGCACTTATTTTCGGCTGAGTACCCTCGGCTAGTAAAAAGTGTCACTTTGTTTCGGAGTACTGTCGCCAGAGGGATGCCGATGGAGCTTTTTCATGGAGCTGCTAGCTTTACGGTCTCTAGAAAGGAAATATACCCGTCAAAGGGTGACAAAAAACACGGGCTGGGTTTTGCGGGCAAAATTGAACCCCGGGGAGTCAGCTGAGACGGACGACATCTGTTGGAACTTTATCGTACTGGGACACGCAACCTAAATGCTAGTTAGATCTAATTCTAGCCTGCGCTATGACTCGTGAATGTTGTTATGTTATTATTTTATTCATAAATATCTCTACATTAAGACATTAAAATAGCAATCTGCTAAACAAACCTGTTAAGCTCGTTATTCATTATTGGCAGAATAATCAAATACAAAAAAAATCAACAACAAAAAAACGATCAATTATTTTTTTGAATACAAATTTCATAATACTGGAAGGTTTTTTGGCATTTCTAAGTACATGAGTTTAAGGACAATTACTAGATTAGTGATGACAAACCCGTGGCCTTTTAGGGTCTCAACTGTGGCCTTTTGACTGAAATAAGCAAATACACACAGAAATATATTTCATTGATTCTCTTCATTTCCAAAATAATATATATACATTTTTATGTAAATATGTTTCTTAAATGCAGCTCTATTTTACTTTAAGATAAATAAACACTGCCTTACGACAGGAAAAGGTTCATCACCTCTGTGCTAGAGTTTTCCAAAATCTATAAATTATTATCAAAAAATAAGGGCAAAAACTATAACACATATCCCACAAATTGTATCTAACAAAAAAAGAGTACTGGCTTTTCAAATTTTTCAAGTAATTTCGATAAATACTTTTTAAATTATATTTTATATCTTACATGAATAGTACAACAATAAAAAATATAGTTAAAAAATATTATAATTACCTTTTTCAACATCATCAAATTTGGTTTTTTTTTCTAATATAAATGATTTATTTTTACTATAGTTTTACGATGTATACTCAATTGAATGTCAACACTGAATAAATTATCAGTATTATCATACATTATACACAAAATAATTAGCCAGAATCAATTTTTTATTCCTGTTTTCATCAAAACATTATAAGATCATTAGAGAATACCCACTCCTTAATTAAATTTGTCATTAATACTGTGCTGTTCCTGATATATATTATATAAATCTTTTAATAAGCTGTCTTTATTATGTTCTCCAAGAAATTGATATTATCTTCATTGCTGTAAACAGATATATTATAATGCATGATACTGAATAACAAACTCAACTCAATGTATGGAAATTTATTTTCAATGTGATATAATTATTGACATTATCGACTGTTTTTGATTTTGTTTTTTACGGAATCAACAACATTTCTGTTCTACCACTTTTGGAAAACCATTTTCCACTTTCATGGCATGTGCTAAAGCAGTGCTCCACAACCAGTGTGCCTAGGCACACCAATAATTTGTTTGATTATATGTAAATTCTTGTCATAGTTCTTGAACTAATTGCTTGATATTCCATGTAATTTTTAAAACTCAATTTAGTAAAGATGTATATTTTATCAGTTGATAAAGTTCACGATGAACGAAGCCGTTCCATCTATATATATATAAATGAATGTTTGTTTATTTGTTTTTCCTCTATGCGTTCCTTTAAAATTCATCCGATTTCAATGAAACTTTGGTGAGTTGTTGTTTGTTTGTTTGAGTACACCAAAAGTGAGTACATCAAAAGAAAAAAATCTTAAATCTGAAAAATATCTTAAAAAAGAATCAATTACGTATTACTGTATATGTTAGTAATTACTGATTTATTCGTGTACGCACCACACAGAAAACAAAAAATAATGTGTACCCAGAAGCACTTCAATAAACAGAATTAAAAAACAAACCTTTTTTTTCTATGATCGGCATTGCAACGCATGCCGAGTACTCACTAGTTATTATTATAAAAATGTGGAAGTTGTATAAAACAAGCTGTGTTTTAATGTTAAAATATCATACTAAATATGAATGCAATGATAAACTTTTTGCGTTACACCTTGTGTTTACTAGTGTACCACACTTTGACAACCACTGGTTCATACAATGTTTATTATTTAAATATTAAAGAGAATAACTAAAACAATACCATTAATTTATAGTTTATAGTTATGGACGACACAGTTTTATATTTTGACTCACAACTTTGGCTCAAAAACTGCAAACATTTTAGCTCCTTAGTTTATCTCGACGCTGGCTCTTTGTATTTCATTACGTAGCTGCAGTGTCGTTTCCAGATTCGTGTCTTATATTACGACACGTCTTCCCTAGTTTACTATTGCCAATTCTCTCACCTTTTCCTTACGTACATAATATTTCCATATGTTTGTACCATTTCATCGTGGCTTGTATTGCGCAATTTCTTTTAGAGATAAAACTGCACTTTGAAAATCGAATAATATAATTGGTTATAACACACAACATGGGAAATGTCACCAATGACAACAATTAATGGATTATAGGAATGATACAATAAAATTGATTGTTTTCAAACGAAACGTTAAAAAGTTGCTTGCTCGCTTTCTCTATCTTTATCTCTATAAATATAGATTTTCTGTACAGATGTCGTATTTTAATAAGAGTTCATACGAAACCACGTTTTTGCATTCGCTCTGGCAAAAAATCCCATTGTTGTACATGTCTGGATTATACGTTATTTTTCTAACCATTTCCATATCCCAATGTGAATCATATGAACTCCTAATGTAGGTATTTCAGCAGTTTTTCTGCGAAAACTGTTTGTTACTCAGTAGCTCAATCTCTATTTTACAAAAAGAATATGGATAAGAGGATAGGTCTAGGACATAAACAGTCGTTAGCTAATCTCTCTCGCTACGCCTCGTTGTTCGAATCGGATGGGTGGGAGGAGGGAATTTTAGACATCACAAACATCCATGCCTACGAACAAAAATCCATAAATTGATCGAAAAGTCAATTTATGAAACTGTTTGTACCAAGACTTGAGCACGAGACATCCGTAACCGAAGCAAACAACATCGAACGCTACGCTACGGATCTGACATACGTTATATCTACATAAAATTAATATTTATACTCTGATATAATACATTTTTTTTCTTTGACACAATATCTTATTCTGTTTTGTCTGATTTGGTTGCGGTGTAAGTGGATTTGAATCCCAAAACAGAAACGTTTTTAAATTGATGTTATTATCGATTTATAGATTTGTGTTCCAAGGCGTGAATATATGTGATGTTTTCTCTTCCCACCCACCCAATCCTAAAACGGAGCGTACGGAGAGAAGTCCGTACTTTACGCGGATATGGTTGAAAAAACTAAGCATCAAAATGTAGTACTTTATTTAAAATCATACACCATTCTGTTGAAATCATATTTGAAATAGAGTTGGTATGATTATAAAATATTACAATTTCCTTCGCGTTCCTATTCACAAGTCTACGGAAAACACGTCAATTTCGATAAACTTATAATAAAATACGACCGAAAAGAAACACATTTATGAAAAATCTATTGTAATAGTTTTCTGGGAATATGAAATAGTAGAGAAAATTCTCAATCTCGTGAACACTTGTATACTTCCTATAGAAATGTATTTTTGTTTCGTTTTCAGGCCAAATGAGAAAACGATATTATTGTATGTAGATAATAAACGATGTTTGATTTGCAACCTGTTAGGTTTCATCGTCTTTTCAAAACTCAATATATTCGAAAGAAAAATACCTTTCAAATTATTGTGTATTTTTGCGTATTTACCGCAAATGTCGTTTAAATTAAGACAATGGAATGTATTTAAATAAATTTTGAAACGTAGGACTTTAATTAATTATCTGTGATGAAGGTTTGACATAAAAAATGGCAGCGGCTTAATGGAAAGTAATGCTAAAAAGTTTCAATTGCTAATAAAAAATAATTAATAAGTATTCAGTTTAAAATCGTTTTCATCTTAATTAAATTGTAGATATAATAATAAAATAATAACTGTGTTTTTGATGTTTGCTTTTTGTTTTCTGTAAGAATTGTTTTTATTAAGAATGGCTTTTTTAATGTAGCATTTATTTATGCCAATATGCCAATTATCATATGATTTCACATCAAAGATAATAAATTTTAATGGATTCGACTTTGAGGAAACTCATTTTCAATAAAAAAAAAAATGACTTTTGTTAGGTACTGCACTTGTGTAAATTGTTTGCGTAACTTGTGTAACATGTGTAAATAAAATCAAGATTACTCAAACTCACCCAACGTCAACTCGAGTAACATTTTGCATATAAAAACATATTTTCTCTTGCCCGGAAGTGAACTGTGATTCTTCAAATCGCTCAACAATGATTTTACCAAACATGACAATAATTTTCAACCTTTCCTTTAATACTCACGCCTGACAATCGAGGCATCAAGGTTTGACTCTCTTATGGTCTGGAGCTGGTCATGATGATACTATATCGTTGTGAAATAATTTTGTGCAATTATTGTAAATGTATTGTTTTTCCAATAAAATTTGAAAGTTATCTCTATTTAAGTGAGTAAACATTTTTACATTATGTTATGATATTCTTCAGTAAGTGAGATTTGATAGCGAAGTCACTCCAAAAAAGCAGTTTAAATTCACACAAGGTTTAGTAGCACTACTATAAAACTAGAATAAAATATATCATGTAAATTTCTACTACAAGCAAAAAAAACTTGTGGTAAGCTCGGAATATAGGTGAAAATAACAGCAAATAAAAAAATACATTCTTGGTATCTTTTAGTAAGTAGTAAGTAAATACCGATGTAGTTCTTCAAATACGAGAATCAAGACAACAGAATAACATGACTTTAAAAAAATGTTACTCGTAAAGTATTCAAGTTGCCGTCAACATATGTAATGCTGGCAATTCATTAAATACCTAGTAAAAATATTTTTATTTTAAATTTCCACTTTAGCATGAATCGAACACTTAATTCACTCGAATCACTTTGTAACGAAAATAAATGACTGATGAAAATTAGTTCTAATTGGATTCTCCGCGAGTCTTTAATTTCTCACTCTTCCTGCTATTATTGACAAAGTGCTTTCATTGTGGTTAATCAAAACATTTTGATTTGGTATTATTCTAATATTTCCATAGAGTCGAATCAGTTAATATCGCTCATTACAAAGATTAGCGCTTAATGACACATGTCTGATGACCATCTTACAATATAATTAAGAAGTCTGTGTCTTCTAACCGATTAAAAAAATGTCATGGTGAGTAAATACTAGATGCGTTTTTATTTATGGTAGAGTTGAAATGTTATATCCTTTCTCTCTCCAAAAAAGAGGGGTTGAGAGCTGAGTACCAAGCAGTTTTCGTATAATAACGTGTGTTTTCTACGAAACTTCATTAAAATTCTATGTGTTCCACATTAGAAGCGGACATGTTCACAAAAATATAAGAAAAGGGATGCCTTTACATTTTTCCACTTATTTATTGTATATGTCTTCTTAGCGAAGATTTTATGCCTATGGCGCAATGGGTACCAACCATCACAGACAGAAACTTTTATCTTTATAATGTCAACTTTGTAACGTCCCACCTCTGTCTTATTTCTGAATTCCTGGAAAAGACAAACAACCGTACCCCTAGTATTCGAAGCAAGCATCTGTTTTCGAAGCACAGTATACGGTTACATCAGGTGCTATGACTCGCAATCGTAAAGCAGCACTGACAGATTGCATAAGTTGAATAGGTGACACTTGGTTCTGAATGAATACAACCGTGAGTCCCAGACATTCCGCATTGAGTTGAAGGTTGCTCCAACTATCCCTAATTTCATTACGCGGATTGCCATCTCCCGTGAAGTACCCGAAGCCGTCGACTCTTTCGACGTATTGTTTTTAGCTAGTTATTCAAATAAATAGTATATTTCATGCGTTGATGATAACAAACACACATAAAAGATGGTATCGCATAGTAGAAAAAAAGCAAATAAATCACGTTTCAAAGAGTGAGGCGATAGTGCTCACCAACTAAAACATTTTACCTGTTTCTTAAGCCCCATAAATCGCGCATCCACTTGTCGTGTTTCCTTCGGATTCCTGGCAAAAAATGCTAATGTCCCGCTCAATTCAAAAGGCATTAGCATTTCTTTTGGGCTAAAGACGGTTCCATATTGTGAGCTCTTTACTCTGCTACATCCCGGCTGACTAAAATTGCAAACAGAGAAAGCTAAAACACTGTCTGGTATTACTGAAAAATATCAATAGATATCAATGGGAAGAAAATAGTACGTCATACATAATACAATATTGTATATTTTTAGTATACTCTTTTGGCATTCCAAAATTGATAAACATTTTGTATCTATGATTTCACCGTTTCCTGTTACATATTTTCATAGGATTCTAAGATAACCTCCCGGAAATTCATTTTCTATTTGAAATAAAAATTGAGTACTTCGTTATTATTCCACTTGCAGATCTTTGACAGTAGCGTTTTATCTGTGGTCTTACAGCCGGAATATTTATAGAAACTAACATGAATTCAAATACTCTATGCATTATATTATATCAACACTCCCTACGTATAATCACGTAAATGTCACATAAAAAAAAGTGAGAAAATTAGCTACTTCACCGTTTTTTCGTCAAGTATAAACATATAACTATTCACTTATATGAAATTCTTTACCTAAAATCCGAAGTCCATTGTCGTATCTGAAATATTTCAAAAACTATAAACTTGTCTGCAAAACTTTACTAAACCAAAAACAAGATTTAAAATAATAGCACTGTCCCAATATTGAAGAAGATATATGAAGCCGTTACTTTGCAACTGCGTTTTGAATCTTTGAGAGGCTGTAAAATTTCATGTTTGTAGATACGGAGTTATACGTAGGGAATGTCGATATAATATATATAATAATGATAATGAAGGCAACATCAAATTATTTTTTAACTGTACACTCTATCCGTCATAAAACATATTATATTCATTAACAACAATATATCCCTCAATTTTTTTAAGTAAATTAAAAGCAAATTTTCTAACTCACATATTATGAGGATGTTAAAAGCAAAACCACCACTGTCCTTCAAAAGTCACATCGTGAGAAATCAAAACCATACTGCAGTAATGTCATTACATATATCTTGCATGCATACTTACTCATTTTATAAATTCATTTTTCACAGTTTCCTAGGGATACGGCAATTGATTTGTTAAGTTGTATACATACAGAAGAATATGTATACATTCATACGTCATTTTCGACTTTTTGTGGACAGTGGCGTTTTTGCTTTTAACATCCTCTTATTCAATCATCTAATTATTTAGTTACTTTGTTGTCTTATTCCTTCCTCTTACGATTATGCTATTTTCGTCGTACCATTTTTGATTCAACGTTTTTTAACCACATGGAGTCCTAATTTATCATTTAATCCAGAGGTTTCCAACCTTTACGCTACAACGCCTCCCCTAAAAAAATTTTTTTTCGCACATCCAACATTTAATTTTTTTAATCGATATCATGATATAGACACATTTTAAACAATAAAAACTTCATTAGAATTTTTTTTATTATTTATTTTAAATCATAAGCCATCGCGGCACATAACATTGCGCCGCAGACGCAAAAGTTTTTATTAATAAATAAAATTTCTTGAAAATTATGTACTATATTTTTACAATTTGTCATTTACATATGTGCTGTTTAATATTAATAGTCCTGTAGGCTCTTCTGTTCTATTCGCAAAAAAAAAATATTAAAACATTATAACATATTTTTTTCCTGCTAATTGTCAGCAAGATTGTCAAAATCTATTTTATTTGCCAGTTGCTGTTCTATTGAAAGAATTGCAAACAAATTTAATCGCAAATTTCTCACTGGCGATGTTAAATAGTTTTTTTATTAATTCCAACCACAAAATGATAATTCAACATGCTGTGACTGTTCGCAACGATTTTTTCTTTCTGCCTCGACATTGAGGCTTCATGATTATCCTAAAATTAGTTTTGTTTGTTTATTACCTATGAAACATTCTGTTCAAAAATGCTGCCTCGAAGAGTATATTTTGTCAATGCGTAAAATAAACATTCGTTCTCTTAATTTTTAATGTTATTTTACGATATGAAGTTTTATTTATTTGTAGATATTATGGTATGAAAATTATTTTTTATTTCTAAAATGTTGGCGCCTCCCCGGTTGGAAACCACTGATCTAAACTAAAGTTATTCTACGATAACTAGTTATTGTTATTATTTAGCCACTCAAACTCTCTTTTTAGAGATAACAAGGTACTAGGCTAGGATAGTGCTAGTATTACTGTCATTTTTTCTCAGTTTTCAGGACCAAATGTGTGGGAGGTAATCTATACATCATAGACATTCATACTTGAAGACAAATCCATAAATCAACATATGAAAGTTATTCGAAAGTTTAACACTCGGCCGATGGCCCGATAATTCCGATGTGCTGTATAATTATGTATGTACTCATAAACAAGTCTATATTATGAAAAGAACTTGTTATTAATCCGTCGCTCTACCTATTATTTGAATGAGAGTAAAATTAAAAGAATTATGAAATTATTATATTTAAAATTTTTTATCATACCGACTAATTTGAATGATATCAAAGAATTTGATAGCCAAATTAGCAGCTTTTATTAAGAAGACTTTAGCAGGTAAACCATAAGTAATTCCTGTGGTTTTTGAAATGTGGTTTGCATAAACACTCTAATTAAAATTTTAAGCAAATATTTGTAGGAACACATAAATTAATTAAAGCTTTTAAACGAGAAAAATGTTTACACTGGCTGAGTAGCGAATATATTGAGGTTACGTTTTTGAAATTCTTTTAATTTTAAAGTGATGGAAAGGCTTAGTAATGTGGTATTATTAGTTAGACATATTTTTTTATTTGTAAAGTTGTCATATTTGGGTCGACCATTGTCCGATGATAAAAACGTGTCTAGCCATTATGTGTGTTGAAAGATGCATAAGGTTCCTTAACATATGTGTGGGGAACAAATCAATACAGATTGCAATACTAGACAGAAGCTGTACTTACCTTACACAAGGACGAACGACAATACTACTTCACTGGCCGTTCGTTGCTTGGATCCACCCGTGCTTCTGGACAAGTTGATGGCCGATCTACTCTTAAATTAAATCTCTGTAATTATACAAGTTAGGAACGCGATTCTTAAATATATGAATTAATGTCATTTTAACAAAAGATTTGTGTTTTAAATATTTACCAGAATCATTTTTTTAATGTGAAGGAAGTAAGCGATAGTTAATAAGTAGAAAATATGACGAATCTTTCATCTCGTGAAAAGACCTTAACCATTCCAATTGTGTCAGTTTGGGAGTCCTGTTAGCCATTGAAGTCTAGGTGGCCGCTTCTAGTGCCAAAGAGACACATCTGAACTTATTGTGACGTTATACGTTTTATGCGTATCTATTATTATTTCATTGGCATCATTTTCAGTCGGGGTCGATTCACTGCTGGATGAAGGCCTCCCCCAGCTCCCTTCACTCTTCCCGGTTCGTAGCTTTGCGCCGCCACATACTTGCACTGAACCTGACAAGTTCATCAATCCAGCGGGTTTTGGGGTGCCCTGAGGCCGCTTAGTGCCTTTCGGGTACCGCTGAATGACTGCATTCGTCCAGCGGTTGTCCTTTCGCCGTGTGACACGTCCGGTCCACCACCATTTCATCAGTTTGGTGAACTCTATCACATCTCTCACTCTTGTTTGTTTCCTTATCCATTGGTTTCTTCTGCGATCCTTATGCTTTATTCCCAACATGCACCTTTCCATGCCACGTTGTGCCACTCTCAATTTTTGGCCCTCTCATGTATTGAGAGTTCATGTTTCACAAGCATACATTAGAACTGGTAGCACACTTTGGTTGAATACTTCAAGCATAATGGAAGGTCGCTCTTGAAGATATTACTTAAGCACCCAAATGCACTACATGCTAGCTTGGCTCTCCGATCGTCATCATCATCTATGCCTCCATCTACAGACAGCAAGCGCAAGTGTAAAGCTTCATATACCATGTGTAGATTCCCAATTCGCAAGGGTGTCCGCCAAGATGACACAATCTCACCCAAACTATTCACATTCACTCTAGTAGATATATTTAAACGCATCGACTGGGAATACCTCAGTCACCCACGCTTTGCAGACGAGATTGTCATCTTCACAGAAACTCAAGAAGAACTCCGGGACATGATGCAAGAGCTCGCAAATGAAAGCTTGAAAGTAAACTTAAAAGTTAATGTCTCAAAGACAAAAATTATGATAAGCCACTTCGCTGACTCAAAAGCGATCTTCATCAACGACAACCAAATCGAGATGGTCAACAGCTATGTCTAACTTATTGTATAAAAATGGCTTTAAAATATCACTTATTATTTTGAATATGCCAAATAAAAACAAATTACAAGTAATTCTCTAGAATATAGATCGATGCGATGATCAGCTACTTAGTTAAACTCTTACGTTTGTGATATTTTCATCCTTTTTCATTCACTGTATCCCTCCCATCCAGAAAAAAATGTACTTGGATGGTGATTAACTACTGATCATTTTCTATCGACATCGTTCAAGCGGCTGACTTGTAACAGTGGTTTAAAAACGCTTTCTGTTGAAATGATCCAATTGGAATACATATTATGCTTCACACTAGGAGCAGACATTGCTTAAAGAAATGCTTTAATTTAAGCCTTTTAACTTTTAACGCTAATAGTCAACGCTAGTCAAAGACAATTTGAGAAGAACTAAAAAACTCTCTTTACATAAAGGTACAGTAACGGTGGCCTTATTTATCACTGGTTTACAGCTTAATTAAGCCAATTGCTTGTTAAACACAGTGCTATTTTTTAATATCACAGAAATATCTAGACAGTCCAATAAATGATTAAATTTATGTGTCAGGGGATAGATCACAACCCTCTACACTTCACTGAATTAAGACCCGTCCCATTCATTAGAAAAGGTTATGAGATGGTGGCGGGGTTAATTCTTGCCCCTCGTCGTTGAAGGGAAGTTATTTAATTATCACGATAGCACCCCTCTTCTTTTTCTTAATAATAATGCAAAAAGGTCGTTTGATTCACTTAACTGGGTCGCGTGAAAAAGTGAACAAGTGAAACGCTGTAAGTGTCGCCTTTTTGGGTAAGTATTAAAAGTTTCAGATAAACTTAAATTAAACATCAATTATTGATGAAAGTGGTGTGCATGCAACTGCATAGTTTTTTTCTTTTGCATCACCTGATATGTTCGTTTTAACAGTTATTTAAATTTAAGTAATGCCCTGGCTAGAAAATTGAGAATATATTACAAGAATGGTCCAAACGTTGACTACCTTATTTTAATCGCTAGCGGAGCCATTTATGTTAAATCTCGGCCCGAGTTATCAATACCAAAATTCTTCGTCAAAAAAGTTGGTAATTTTTTGGGCTCCATGGGGTTGAAATAAATATACGTGGTGGACATAACTAAGAGGAGACTTTTCAATTTGAGGGTATATAATATTGGAATCTGTGGTCTAATGGTAAGAGCTGTACTCTAACGGTCAGATGGGTCTGGGTTGTAGTCCCGGCAAGAGCAATATCAATTTATTTATTTTCGAAATAATATTTGAGATCTTGGATGATGAGCGTCTAATAATGTCTCCTCGAGTTGATCTCGAGGAACTGTCAAAATTCTCGTCTACTTGATACCATATGATTCAAAAAATAATAATTATGTGTTGCGATTCCAAACATTTTTAATCCCAAAAACATTTCGTCCGTTCCTTTATCAAACTGATTTTTTACTATGAATCCTATCATTGCTTAAATAGTTTGCACGTCCGAAAAAATCATCAAGCAGCAAATTTCTGTCGGCTTATACGAAGCCGAAATGAGAATTCCTTTTTTTCATAAGAACTTCAAACTGTATGTCCTTAACAATTACCAGAATTTTTTTTCGTCAAAGGTGTACAAACAATCTACTAATATTGAAGAGCTTTAACATGATGCAACGGGTTTGTTTTAGATATCGACAAATTATACGTGAATTTAAAATAAATCAAGCAAATAAATCATATTGTTCAACAAGTTCGGTAGATTTTCTTATCAATGTTATATTGGTATTGTTTTATAGTTTAATAAGTAACTGACTTATCAATTTAATTTCACATTCCCAAAGCAAGTATTTACAACATTTTGTTTTAATAATCACTCAAATTGATGATAATAGGTAGATCGAGCACAGAACGGTCGGCAAATTTTTGAGGACTTTGTTTATCTCGGCTCATGTTTTACTAAAAAAGGAAGTTGCGAACCGAAAGTTATAATACGAGTAGGGATGGCCGCAATGTCTTGGATGGAGAGAATTTGGAAAAGCAAGGTAATATAATAAATGCGATTGCACAATACATACGTATGTTATTAATGCTTTATTTATCAAATTTTAAGATTGCAGTTACGTCAGTCTCGGAAGCCAATAAACGGACAATTTGTTATCAATCGTAATAAGTAAAAACAAATTAAAATTGTCTAATTTCTCTAGGACGAGCGCTCAAAAGTAAGTTCTAAAAAACGTAATGAAAGTAATTTTACTTAACGAGAGATAAAAACCGATATTGAGATAATAATTAAAATAAAGATTGCATATAAAGCGTTACTTGATATCAAACAAAATATATTGCTTAGGTCGCCCTTTATAAAAATGCTTAAAATCACTTTGACCTCGCCATAAAATTTAGTCGATTAATTAACAGGCTCAGAACCTACTTACTTAATATGAAAATTTCTTCGCAAAGTACACAAGAACTTTTGCAATAAAACTAATTCTGAAAGACTCGTGAAAATTTTCATCTAGAGGAAAAAACTTTGTTTTATTTCCCCGACAGTTTTCCCGATAAAGGAACTTTTTTTCAAGTTTCGAACGTTGAGTAATAGTAATTTATTCTGGCCGCATTGTTTCCGTTTCCTCTCTCGTTGGCGCACTTTCTTCAATAAGGCACCGCTGAAGTGATCTCTCCACATCCGGTCGACCGTCATGGCGGCCACTAAGTAAAACCTGTACACACATAATAAACGTCTACTATTAACGTCTAACATCGTTACGGACGATAATTAAATTAAAAACAAAGCTTCACAACGTTTATTAAGGTTAAAATATAAAAGTTTTTCCTTTTATTGCGGATCTAAGGTTTTCAAAAAATCATTTATAAAAAACTAATTACTAAAAAAAGAACATTTAATACCCATTAATTTCATACCCACAAAAATACAGTATTAATGTTTATTATTCTGTCGTCGATCTTTTTATTGGTATCCCCACTATTTAAACATTATTTTTAATAAAATTTAAATTTTTCTCTCACTTTTTTCATTTTTCACAAAAGTGTTCTACGAGTATTTTTTTAGATAATAATTATATAATATTCTAAAAATATTCGTCTCTGGAAATATTATCAAATATTAATAGCATATATATGGATGTACATTAGAGGTCATCGTGGGCCGAAATTTTATAAAATTACCCGATCCGAGCCCGACAACTTCAGGTCTGGACTGGCCCAAGCTCGAGTCGGAATATCACATTTGTTACCCGACCCCGACCCGAAGTCTAAATTTATTTTTATCAGCCTGAAAAAAGCCCGGTTTTTATCAATACAGATATAAGACATAAGTGTGTCGATTTTTATCAATATTCATTTATACTTTTCAAACAATATTTCCAACGATATTCATAGTACATTAAATTTAAAATATACATATTTAATTTATTTCAACAGAATTTCACACCACCGTTTACCATCCTACAGAAAATGATAGCATCAACTAGGGCTTCCAATTAACCGGAGATTTTAACTAACCGGTTTTCGGTTTTTTTTTTGACAAAAAAACCGGTTAACCGGTTTAAACCGAAATACCTCGTTTCATTATTTTCAAAAAAAAATTCAAATTTACTTATAAGCATCCATACAGTAATGACTCAAAAGTGTGAAAAAAAATCTGTAATGTATTTTTGTTACTTTAATGAGAAAACAAACATGTAAAAACATGAGGAAACTAAAATATATTTGTATTACTTTTATAAGATAACAAACATGTAAAAACATGAGAAGACAAAAATAATAAAGGTTGATAATGAAACTTAAAAGCGGAAATAATGTAAATCTATTTAAAAATATGTACACAAAATAGAAATGAGTCAATCTTTCGACAAAAACAAAAAAATTAACATATATTTACAAGTCATACAAATTATATACATAAAAAGAAAATAAAATTTAATACACGAAAATATCGAATCACATGTAAAAAGCAATAGCAATTAAGAAATTAACAAAGGTACATAACACACATTAATGCACTAATAATATTTGTACATAACTATTATTTCTGTTTGTATAATAATACAATTTACATTTAGGTAATTAATAAAAAATACTATTCCAGATAACTTTAAATACCTAAATTTTTAAAAAGTTTTGAACATTATTAAAAATAAACATTGTATGCAGGTTTTTGTGTATACATACATATAAAATAAAATGCAATATACAAAAGTATCGAATCAGAAGCAAAAAGCAATCAATAATTAGTTATAAATACAATAAATTTATGCATCAATCATTTGCATGTAGTTATTATATCTGTATAAATAATAATATAATTTACATTTAAGTAATTATTTTAAATACTAAACTTAAAACTTAATAAAAAGAAAACATTATAATTTTGCACATTGTTGTCTATTCATTATTTAAAAAATAGTATTTAAGGAACACTAATGAATCCAAAGCCTCGTGGTTCATAGAACTGCAAATTTTTGTACAAAGATTGTTAGCTACCGAAAATACTCGTTCACTTGCGGTTGATGTTGGCCGTGTAGACAATAGTGAATTATATATTTTTTTCTAAATTTGGAGTACGATTTAAAGTTGCTTCCAATATTTTTAAATCTTTTATCAATCCCAGTGTTTTGTTGGGTTTTTGACTATCGGAAACGACAAGAACAGACGATATGCTTCTATGCATTTCATTAATTAAATCATTTGTTGTTAGCTCAGAATTTATCAATGATACCCATGTCTCATCAATTTCAATTATTTCTTTCTGGTAAAGATATTATGCAAGCTTTATTCGAATATGATTCATTAGAGTTTATTATTGTTTTGGATACGGTTCCGGTGTGCAAATATCTTAATAACATAATTAATCGCATATTCCTGTGTTCCGATATTCGCCGAGTTAATGCATTTAGTATTTCATTACTGAGGGAACTGTCAATAATTTTAAATTGCTCAAATAAAATATTGAATATTCCCTCAATCGTTAAAATATTACTATCAGTTTTACTTAACTCTTTCACGCTTAATTCCAATGGTTTTAAAACACGTATTAAGTTTACTAACGTTGTAAAATTAATTGAATCACACATTGAAACCCGATCAACGTCAACGAGAGCTTTCCTTATGCAATTTTTGATGGCTATAAATCTTTCGATCATCGGTATCAAGGAATTTTACTTTGTTTTGCAATCTAATATTAAAAAAAGTTCTTTTTTTTTCCTGTTCTAATACATAATTTTGTAAATTAGAATTTCTTACACTTGGATATTTGAAGTAACGGACGAATAGACGAAAATTTTTCAATAAATCGTTTATTGGCCTTCATCTGATTCAATATCACTATAGTTTTCAGTTTCTTGAATCTCACTATCAAATGTAACATCATCTAATTGATTATTTTTATAAAATATGTCCATTACAGCTAAATTTATAGCGTGGTTGTAACAAAGCTGACTTTCTATGCCAACTATGTTTCCGTATTTTTTCATCACTGCTGCACCATCGTGCGTTGATGCTACAATAACTTCAGTAATATTTAGAATTTTTATTTACAAACAAATTTTCAGATACTATTTTTTTAATATGTATGCATCACAAGAACCTTTATATGTGTTAATCCTAGCTTGTATTCATTTTTAGATTCGTGTAAAGTAACGTTTAAAAATCGTTTCAGGTTTAAATTTGTCCATTCATCAACAGTAATTGAAAAACGTGTTCCCGATTTTATTAATTCTAAAAGTTTATCCTTAAGTTCTAGTTTCTTAAGTTTACAAAATTCCAAAACCATGCTTCTAACAGTTGACGAACTTTGAGGCATCTTATGCCTACGATTATAAATGAACTCTTTAAATAATTGATGAGCGAATAAAATCAGTTCTGTCCATAATTTCGACACCTATGTGACAGGGGTGAGTGTTTCACTATATTATCTAAATTTATATTGTTTCCGATGAATTTTTTATAACATTCTTTTCATACTATATTTCATAAACGCATTGAGTTTAATACGAAAGATTTTTTATTATTTTTAGTATTTAAAAAAAAACGCGGTTAACCGCGTGAAATAAACCGGTTTTCGGTTTTTTTCAAAACAGGCGGTTAACCGGTTTCGGTTTAAACCGGTTTGGAAGCCCTAGCATCAACCCAACAATCTCAACATCCACCCCGAAAGCTACAGCCACTACAACCCTTATCACACATAGGACTTTCAACGAGGTTACTTCTTAACCTCTGGAAGGAGGGTACATGTAGTAATACATGACGCTACAGACTTAAGAAATGTGATATTGAAGGAAAAGTTTTGTTTTGTGCCAAAGCTTTACGTCGTGTCATCAAAATTGATAACAGTTATTAAAGAAAAAGATTCCGTAAAAATGACACTTGTGTCAAGTCATCACTTGTCATAACAGAGTTACGAAACGTGATATTCCCAAGCGCAAAAATAAATAAATATTTGATTGTAAAAGAACATCGTCTGCAAGCGTGAGAATTATCAAATGCGATATTTGGAAAACGCAATACGACGACTAAGGTGGAATAAGAAAGTAGGTACGAGTGAAAAATAAAAAAAAAGGTACCATCATTCTGTCACCACTCGCCGAGCGTGAAACATCTCCTCTAAGCTGCATCATTGTCATCATTATCATCCATATTACTGTTAAATCGCGTCACGTATACATACTATTGAAATTACATTCCTAAAGTTATGAATAGTATTGCTTTATGGCTGACTCATGACCCAAACATAGTCTTGTCTTTACCCGATCAAACCCGGCCCACTGGCCGGGCCTTCAAGCCTGGGCCCGTCGAGATCGCTACACCGACGAGAAACAAAAATCGTCACACTTATGTCATTACTCATTGTCTTATATCACATCATCATGAATTGTATTCCAGTCATTTGAACTGTTTATATAAATTTAAACACAGGGGATTTAATATTTAACAAAGTTGAAATATGCATATAATGTATAATAAAATATATCAAATGATATTGAAAATATGCTTATACAATACCGAATACTAATTTATGTAAAATAACGCGTTATATTTTAAAAAATCTAACAATCAGTAAGATATTATTTTATAAAATAATAAAGATCACTTGACTTGATAAAGTGTAGAATAGATCTTAAAAATATCAATTGGTTAGCGTGCCGTACACGTCATCCGGGCATGAAGTTTTAAAAAGGAAAAATAGCAATTGTAAACCAACAACATTACCGATAAATTTCAAAGTAATTTGGCCAAAAATAAAGCGTTCGTGTAGGAAGTACACAAATATCTTGTTTTAATTAAACTTTATTTGGAGCGTTTTTCTCGAAATAGCATGTCGTGACATCTGAAAATAAAGTTACCTAGCATAAGCAGTCGACCGTCAATCGCTGTGTACTCTCCCACGCCATTTCTGGCAAATAATTAACGTCTAGGACTTGTAGATTTTGTTAGGGCCATCGGAGAGTTTGCCTGTAACAAGAGGAGCAATAAAGAACGGGTAAGTCGTTAGCCACTTTCCGCACAGGGCTGCCAACCGAATTAAAGAGAAACCCCAATCTATCGTTCTCGCATTAATCCTTTTCCCGCATTGATCATTCATTTTATTGTTGGCTTCGAAACCCGTAAAGTCAGAGTTCCACTATAGATGAAAATAAATTAATTAATATATGTCTATCAGTTTTTCATATTTTTTTTTAACAGAGTCTGCTCCTAATTTAAAACATATGAACTCCTAACGTAACATCTTAACGTTAATTGTTTTTATGAATGTCCTGATTGTTATTCAATTTCTTAATCACTCCTTTTCGTAGAGGGCAATGATAGAAGTATTATACTTATGCCAGGAAATAACAGTAAGTTAGTTAGTATCACTCTTAAATCGGATTAGTGAAAAGAAATGTTAACATCACATACATCAATGCCTTTGAATCCAAATCCATAAAGTGTTCGTTCGGGATTGGAGCTTGTGACCACCGTAATAATCAAATAAAGCCCGCTCAAAAGCATTGGCCACTCAGCCCCAGGACAGGTTACTATTTACAATTAAAAATACTTAACATTTTAAGTTACGTTTACATCTTATGTGTTAATTTAACAAAGTATGTGAGAAAAGTATTTAAAGCTTAACACTCTTATATCGCAAAAACCTATTGCGGTAGACCAAATTGTATACTTTATTTTGAATAAAGCATAGAAATAAGTACACTCCGTATATACATACGTAAAAAGTTTTTTTTTTTTTTTTCAATGAAGAATACAGAAAATACAAAAACATTTATTTTAAAATATTTTAAATTATGACGATCATTTATCATCACTTTCACTTATATCACTTATTTATGCGATTCATTTTCAAGATCGGTTGTAGTTTTTCGTCACCGGAAGACTCTTAAATATTTTGGACTGTATGCTTTAAAAACTGTGTAATAATCAATTGCTTACCTTTAGCGTGGAAATATGTATATACTCCATGATAAAGGGTCAAGTGCTTCTGTAATTCCCTCTTCAATTTTCAAGTTCTTTCTATCGTAGGATCATTTCCAAAAAAAAAACGTTGTATTTTATCAACCAATCCCAAGTCTTTATTTATTGTTTTTAATCTAAAAATGCAATCACATTTCGACTAGTTCCTCTTCACTATAAGCACGATTCTCCAATATCTCTTCGATATTTTGAACCTTTCTTCGCCAAAACCACGACAAATGTTAATTGTGTGTTCGTATTCATTTTCTATTAGTGGTACCATATTTTCTGCTGTGACTTCCTTTGGCATTTACTTTTTCCAGCAAGCATTTACTGTCGATTGTTTTAATCATTTTATATGTGCAGAAAGAATTTCTACACAATTCCTTATAGAAAACTCTTTCCAAACTTGAGTGACTGTTAAGTTCTTATCGAAATCTATACCATCAAATATTTCTTTAATGTTTGACGAATGTAAAACACTTCAAATGTTGAAATTATATATATTTTCTTCTAAAACGATGTTATATAAAAGTTGTTTTACAAGAATATGTCACAGTTGATCAAACGTGTTATATCAGGCCCGAGTGTAAATATACATCGAACAATATCTTTATTTTAATCAACCCTTATACAAACTGTATCAAAACGAAAGCAGCTATTGGTTCTAAGACAACATGTTCCCAAACTGGGATGTTTTTCTTTGGGTTTGTTTGCTTGATGGGGCGGGCTTTTCGATAAACATTCATCTGACTGTAATTAAAAATCGCCTGGGCCAAATAATATATTATTTTCTACAATGATTTTTATATTTGACCATGCCAACAAACAAAAATCATCCAATATTTGTCGATGAACAAATATTATTCAGGCAGACCATTTTTAAAATAAAGAGTATAATTCACAAATACCTATGTACAGTTGGGCTTCCTATTTTGGTTACAATTCTGCCACATTTATATTATTTTTAGAAACGCCAGTTAAATTATATGGATTTGAATGAAAGCACTTTAAACTTTTATACGATATTACTTTTAAGGTGTTAACTGTCAATTCTTGGTGAAAAGACATTATATTTTAAAAAATAGAACTTTCATCAGTTGATAATGCTCGTGATGAGCGAAACCGGTCTTGATCATTATAAATATGTGGAAGTAGTACAAACAAATTGTGTTTTATTTTTTAAAAAAAAAAAAAATTTATACGATAACTAGTTCATTATTTCACATTAATTTACTATGATTTTATAAATTGTTTTATTGAAATTTTTCTTTAATCGATCCTAAAGTAAAATAATTAACTCGATTAGGCGTTTGTTATAAAAAATTGTTTGTGAAAAATTGGAAAATCATACGAGATATACTCGATGGGTAGTCACCCATGTCCAAGATCACATTTTAATTGAAGCCATCTAAATTCTATATTGACCTTAATGGGACTTGAACCAGGACCCACCTGATCGCTAGGGAAAAACTCTAACCGCTTGACCGGCCGATAAATATCTGATCAAAAGCATGTATAACGATTTTATCATATTTTCCCATCCACCTCTACCACCATAAAAAACGCTACATAAAGCAAGAAATTAGCTAACTACTTATCCTTAAACTGAATTTCAGACAGTTTTCGGTATAAAAAATTGTTTAGATGCTCCTTTAAAAATCCATATCAATACTGGGTTCGGACATGTCACAATAAAATTACTATATTTCTTATATTATGTAAATAAAAATCAGGACTGTCGAATGCTAATATTTCAGGTATGTTTAAAAGAATAAAAATGATGTCTAAATCATCATATTCTCACATAAAATAATTAGCACATCAATCACTCGGGAAGTGAAAATCCCGAGTGATTTATTTTATCGGGCCTTTTATCTGTCAGTATTTTGAATACCGGGGTTTTTATTTCGGAAGCCACTGACATAACTGAACATAAAGGGCAATTGCAAATCAATTACTATGATTTAAATAACAAGCTAAAAATGTATTTACATACATTTCAAAATTTAAATCAATCGACAATAAAATTTATACCTCAGAGGCAGACGGATGCAACTACCAAATAACAAATTGTTCAGGTGACCCTAAAAACACTTTATGTTTTTAATAAATACTCATAACTTCCAAGAAAATAAACAGATTGCGATTATTATTTGTTTTATATTCTAATTCAAATAAAACTCTTCTGTAATATGTAATAAATGAATAAATTCGATTCCATTTTATATGTAAAAATAATAAAATAAAAAAGTAATATGGATATGCATTCTTCTGTTTTTAAAGACATTTTGTCACTGTGGATTTGTAACTCATTTCTCTTTTTGTAGTTGAGTCAAAATAAAACAAATACATATTATAATTTAAGACATCGACTGAGGGTGCTTGATGGAATTTCAATATCAAATTTGGATTATTGAGATTTTGTACACTTCCATGCATTTTGTCCCTAACGACCCGGGTTTCGCCTTTCGGCATCTTCAGGCGTTCGAGCACACGAATGGACTCGAACTGACATACATATTACATTTGAAAAAATATTTTTATAAATTTGTGTGCCAATAGACACAAAGTTATTGCGAGGTAGGGAGTTGCATCCTAATGCATTAGTTTAAATAATAAACTATTTAGATTCAACTTTACTTGCATCCTTCTGCTTCTATTATAGATAATATGGTACTTGCATCTTTATGTTATGCTTATCTTTCTTATTATAGCAGCTAGGTTCTGCATCTCTCTGCTACTTATAAGTAATGCCTTTAACATGATGAATGCGTCAAAAACGCATTTTCGGCAAAAATGGAGTTGCATAGGTCTGCTTCTGAGGTACAGAAAAATACAGTAAACTTTTCAATCCGCTACAATAATCAACTTCAAATATTGTTGACGTGCAATAATTATTTTTTTTCCATTTTCAGCGAAACATGTTTGTAATCAAATGCGCTTTTGAAATTAAAATTGCTTCATTAAAGCAAATTGATGACTTTTTTATAGCGCATTCATGCCAACCGTAAACACGGGCCTATTCGGGTATATATAAAATTATTATTTTCAATATTCACTAAAATAAAAATCTCATCCATAAACAGATTTACATAACTTTAAAATCATTTTTTTAATCTATTCGTGCAATATTTCAATTAGCTTATTCAGTGAAAAAATCTGTTATGATATATATCATTTGAAAGAAGAAATAAGCCATTTACACTGAATGGCCATTTTTACAACAATCGATTGAACCACCACTTAGCGAGACACACACGCAAATTTTCTCTGTATGTTAATTTTTCTGATGGAAAGAAAAGCCCTGACAAGGGGCTGATATTTTTATCAAACAATGGTGTGCAAAATAGGGAGACAAAAATTGGTGTCTTATAATAGAATATTTCGCAAAAGCGTTCAAAAATTGCATTTTTCCAAATAAAATCCAAGAAGTCAATAACAATATGCACCAGAGTTTCTACTGTAAGCGTAGAAGGTGTAAAAAACAAACTTATATCCGATATGACAGGGTTTCTCAACCCTGTGCTCGTGGGTGTATGTCCGCCCACTCCAAAGTATTAAATAACGAAACAATACAACTGAATCATTTTTTTTAATTTTCTCGATTAATGAAAGGATTTATAATAATAATAAATAGATAAAAAAATGTAACACATAATAATTAATTCTATTTTGAAACCGAATGAACCAGTCACTATTTTTCTACGTAAGTTTGACTTTCCCTATCCAGTCCTCGTAAAATCCACGTTCTTGAAAATACTTCATTAATACTTTACAAACTCCACTTGTGGCGAGTATTCTATTTTATTTAAATATTTTTTTACGTTAATTTTGATATTTATTTGAAATTGGCTCTTTCGTTTACGAAATAAAAAAAAAACAGAACGTCACCTAGTCAAACACAAGTAATTTTTCTATACGAATTTCGAATAAAATTATCTTGGGCTATTTATCAAATACGCCTTTTTAAATGCTAATTATTAATACTTTACTACCTTCTAACTGTCGCTAAAGGACATGACACACTATGGCAGTGTATATGTTTAATAAAACAACGTTAAAAAACATCTCAATGTTCTTTACCTACCTTTTTCAAGTTTTGGATTCGCGTAGAAAAATATCAACGAAAAGAAAATGGGGTTTCAATTCACCATTTTAGGTCGCTGGGCGCAAAGCGTTTTAGCGACACCTGCAATCTTTTCGATTTGTAAAATGAATAAGTGTAAACTTTCCGTAAAACATCGGCCGTCCACAGAATAAATATATACGACCCGGTTAGACAAAATATGCCGAGACGTAAAATATTCACGTTTCCCTCCATAAGGGAAGAAAATACAGTGGTGTAATTGCTCGAAATATAAATGGGGTTTAAATAATTAGTTGAAAATGGACAAACCATCGATGTATGTGGACGCTTTTTATAAATACATTATGTCAGTCTTAATTTCTTTTTGTTTAACCATATCCGCTCCAAATTCGGAGCATATGGCGTCTTAATGGAGGTATCTCAACAAAAGTTTTTCTATGAGAATTGCTTATTACTTCATTGTAATAATGTCGTCCACCACCCGCTACGGCTTCATACTCTTACAGGGTGTATTTCGCAGAGTAACAACGTTATGCGTGCTTCAAATTTTTGCCGGAAATGTCCTAGGGAAATCCTTCAAGCTTCAAGACTTGGTTGCAGGCACTCTAGTGTACAGGGAGTTATAAATAATAATGTTAAAAAGGGGGGTTAATGTATATCGGAATTAAATTTCAATCGCTTTCCAAAGCCTTGTAATTTGTCAAAGATCCAATTATTGTTCAGTTGGTCAGCCTCGAATTTCTGTTCGTAGTCATGTGTGTTTGTGATTTTTAAAATTCCCTCTCACCCATCGATCCTAAAAACTGGGTGTAGCTAGAGCGATTATCTAACCACTCTTCCTATCCTAGCCTTATCCTCCTATCTCTACTCTCTCTAAAAAAAAGAGGTTGAACAACTGAGTAACCAGCAGTTCTCGTAGAAAACTTCTGTTGAGATACCTCCATTAGGAAGCCATATGCTCCACATTGGAAGCGGACATGGTAAAAATAAAAGTGTTTGAGCATTTTGCAATGTTTTCTTCTTATATCGCTTAATCGAGAACTGGGAAAACTACCTATTGTGACCTATTCCTGTCATTTAAAATGCCGGTAATTAGATAATCACTTATTTTCAATGTTAAAACTTCTTTTTCATGGTAATAAATAATGTACTTTATATAAATAGTGTTTTACTTGCGACCCGTCTCTTATTTATAATTTATAATATGACCCTCTAGATAAAAATTCTAATCCGATAACCAAACTTAACGTGTACGTCAATGGGATTTAATATGTTTTATAAGTAAGTACACGCGCAAAAAGGAAAACAACGCATGAAGAAAAAACAAAAGCATCAATAGAAAAGCTGAGGAGAAAGGGTAACCCCGACGAAACTTACCACATGCACAAAGTTCGGACAATAAATTTTGTATGCCAGCAGCCGTCGGCCAGCGGTCTCAAGGAGCACAGGAATACATAAATCAACGACCAAAAAGGAACGATCGCAACCTTAGAGGACGAGGCAGAAAAAAGGTGATCGGGGGAAATAAGCGAGTGGGGTAACGACGCCAAAACAGGCAATCTTTCCAAACCATCTACATACATGAATTTAGCTATATATTTTTTATACAACTACACACAAAAAATAGAGAGGTTTTATACCATAGATAAGGTGGTCAAGTTTTTTTGTTTTTGTTTTCAACCATTGCCTGCCTCAATGTGGAGCTTAATAGACGCTATTTCAAAACTGATTTACTTAATTGTCTTTTAAGGATAGACAGATGTAACTTATAAATAGAGTCTGTATACAAATACATAAATTCATTGAAAAATCAATGTATGAAAGTAGGATTCTAAATCGTATATAAGAACATTGATGACTCGGCTACGGGTTGGTATCATTGTAGGCATAGTATAATCTGTATTATACTACTAATGACAACAATTTTTACTGTTAATTCTGAGAATCATTACTTTCCTTTTGAGTTGTGTAGCTGAATAGGCTTTGATAATATGTCCGTAAAATGTTAAAATTAATCATTTTTAAGGTGTTAACTATCAATTCTTGGTGGAAAGGCATTACATTTTGAAAATAAAACGCAATTTTTTGTGTACTACTTCCACATGCTTATAGTGATCTTGACCGATTTCGCTCATTGCTAGTATTATTAACCGATTTTAGTTTAGACAACTGGTTCCAATTAAGTTTTTCTACTGTTTAAACACTATAATCGTTCCACATTTAGAAATGTTTATAAGCTAACGAAATTATAATATTATAAGGAAATTATATATTCCTGTTAAAAAATCATTTACTGCAAATAAACAACTCATGTTACGTTTCAAAATTTTAACATACAAACAAAAACAAAACAAAATAGAACGTTTACATGGCAGCGACAGCGAATTCACTTCGCTCAGTTATGACTGAAACGTCATGTTAATGAATTTACTTTGAATCACTTTATTTCGAAAAGTATCGTCGGGATAGGGCTTATTTTCAAAGTTAAATGTATTATATTTTAGTTAATTATTCATATTACAACACAAAGTAACCCATATCACCTCGTTCAATGATCTCTGCGTCTAGACACACATAATTGCATGAGCTTTTGGAGAGATATTTAAGTTTATTTTAAACTAACATGTAAATGTCCGCATCCATTCATAAACGCATTAAATTTAACGTAAAATCACAAATCTGCATATTAATATTTGGATTTTAGAGTGAAGATTAAAGAGCATAATGTACTTAATTACGACTCAGGTATATTCTGTGTGATGTTTGATACCAACGTATATAGTTTTATATTTCATGGAGGGCATTAGAGGTCTGCAGGGGCCTATGTCTATACTTCTGTTCTAGTATTGCCATGTCATCTGGGTTGCCTGTTATCTGTAACAACAGATTTCTTCTAGTCAACATAAAAAGGAATGAAAAAAAAGTTATATCTAATATTCTAATTTAACAAATATTCTTTTGAGAAATTTTTTTTAGCCAGGAATGCTTAATAAAAGATCGTATTTTTCTTTTCAATTTATTGTTGATATTGTATTTTAAAATTACTAATTATTCTCCTATCACAAAACATCCAACGTTGTCCCACCTTTTAAACATTCATAAAAAATACTTCAACTAATATTATCAATGATGGCATTTATCTTTAAAAATTACTCAGAGCTAAGATTTATAATTTTGTATTTGTATGTCCTTATTCCTAAAATCCCCACAACATATAATACTAGTCAGTAATATTGCAATGTAGATATAAATTATTTTGTTTCATTTTATGGAATGAATCCAAATACAGATAATAACTCACATGTGTATTTCATTGTGCTTGAAACATTGCCATAAGTAATAATTCATTGCCGCCAACCTATTCATCGCATAATTTACGGCCCATAAACAAAAGATCTAAATTATAATATTATTCGCTATGGCGCCCCCTATGTCGGAAGTTGCAAAGTGAGGGCCATTGAGCAGCATCTGTTTCCCGCCAAAACTCAAGACAGACCGACAAACTGAATAAAATGTACGCTTCGATTTCTCGCCGACCCAACAAGACATCTTCTGGCTGGTTAAATGATACATATCGAGGCTGACACCGAAGAAATTCATCATATCCACTGTACATTCTCAGAATGGCTAACATGGATTTTTTTAGTACTTTCTGCAGAGATGACAAAGTCAAGATTCAACATTGGAATTAAGTTTTTTATTGACATCAACACAACACTTTTAAATTAGATAATATTAATTCTTAAATCATGTAACAAAATAATTTATTTTAAGACGTAATGAGTGTAATGACCAACACACGCATACAACATAATTCTTTATCACATAAATATATTGAATTGAATCACACGATTGGTTTCACAGAGCAAAAGTAAGCATTTTCTTAATCAATTTTAAGATGTTAACTGTCAATTCTTGGTGAAAAAGCCTTACATCTTAAAAATAAAACACAATTTGTTTTGTACTGCTTTCACATTTTTTCAATGATCAGCGAAACAGGTCCTGGTCATTATAAAAATGTGGAGGTGGAAAAAAAAACAAATTGTGTTTCATTCTCTTATGTACACCGTGTTTGATGTTTAAGGGGAATAAAAAAAAGCTTCACATTCTGAGATAGTAACATCTATTAATGCAATTTATAAAATCTTGCAAACAAAAATTTTGAAAACGTCTCATTTGGTTAAGACATTCCATATTATATTATTCCAGCAACTGCCTACTCAATCTACTGAATAGAGTGGATATGGGGCCAGTGGCGTGTTTAAATAGTGACTAGTTTTTCAAGAAATAAATTCAACTGTATTAAAGCGTTCTATTTAATTTTGAAAACATTTATAACAACAGTCACATCTCTTCAAATTGTTATGCAAATAATATTTTTTTTTCCATGTCCGCTCCCAATGTGAAGCATATGGTCTCCTAATGGAGGTATCTTGACAGATTTTTTTTCTACGAGAACTGCTTGTCACTCAGTTGCTCAACCTCTCTTTTCTTTTTCGAAGAGAGTAGGGATAGAAGAATTATGACAGGACTAGTGGTTAGTTAATCGCTCTCGTTACGCCCCGTGAGGATGGGATTGGTGGGAGGGAGGACTCAGACTACGAACAGAAATCCATAAATCGATTGAAAGATCAATCTACGAAAACCGTCCGCACCGGGAATTGAACCCGAGACATCCGTAACCGTAGCCCTCGACGAAACCAACTGCGCCACGGACGACGACAGATATTTTCTTATCGATGAGAAACCTCGTCTTATAATAATTTACGACTAAATCTTTTCCTACTTATGTCAAATCCCAGATAGAGACAATATAAATACATATTCCAATACCGTTATCACAATATGTAAAATTTGCAGCTACGTAGGATTACTTCAGCGATTTTTTTTCAATTTCAGAAATTACGGCATGATTAAAGGATTTTTTTGGCCTCCAGTCAATCATCAAACTCAAGTATCAAGTATGATCTTTCATCGATTTTGTAAAATAACTCATTAAAAATTATTACGAATAGTATTCGAATAGTTGACCAAATATTCAAACATCGAATAGTTAAAAAAGGGCCAAATATATTCGGATATTGAATATTCACTTATTCGTGCTGGAATCCCTACTCGAGAATCAACCAACATTTGGCACAAAATACTTGTCACTATGTGCACAATGTCCAGTGTTTATCCTATTCCTACTTTTCTACTGAAACTGTATATAGAGAAATGTTCTTACTGAAAATTTCTCCGTGGCCGCATAATGAACATCAGTGATCTTTTGGAAATGTCTCGTGGTCGCACCAAATTTTCAATCGACATTTAGGATATTAGGCCGATTCATTTAAAGAACTCATTGCTTACTTGAATTTTTTAAACCATAAACTATCACGACAGAAGTTTGCGCAGCAAAATTTTTATGTTTTATTATAATTTTTTTAAAAATGTGTACTATATTTTTACAATCCTGTCATTTACAAATGTTATATTTAATATTAATATTAGTCCTACAGGTTTGTTTTTCAAATATGTATAAAAATCGGCCATTAGATTTTTACACTCTCATCCTTCTGAATGTTTGTTTATAGATAATTTCTTTTATCATTTTAACTCGGAGATTATATCAAATTCCCTTAAATATTAGAAAAACAAAGAATAACATACTGTACAGATACTTCCATATGAACAAAAAAAATCAGAAGGTAATCACTGTTACACTTTATGTATTTGGAAAATCTCTCGTCAATGATAATTACACGATTGCAAGATTAACAGCGTTGGTAAAACAGATTGAATTACTTAATGCACTGCAGTAGAAATTAACCCGATGGGGTTTTCAAACTGATCTCGATTAATTTTTATTTGAAAAAGGATCCCTATTTTATTACAAATATTCATTCATTTTAAATATTTACGTTTTCGACCCCATACATATGTAATACGAATAAAAAAATGTCGTATTTATTTTATATTACTCATTTTTTTAATATCAATATTTATTGCTATAGAACAGTTGGTGGTCACAGAAAAATCCTCTGGTGGCCGCACATGAGAACTACTGATGTAGAGTCTTAGTTTCCTGGCTAATATTCTTGCTACAGTGAGTACCTACAGACTTAGTCATTATATCCATCTCTCGCGTGTATGTTAGCTAAGTGATGACTGTATAAAAGATTGTCAGATGACGGCTTTTTGTGGGGAAAATACTTCTTCAATTGGTACCAAAAATTGCTCGTCATGTTGGCGTTAATTTGGCGCATCAGTCAGATAAGTCATGCACGTTTTATTATTCATCTGAGCTTGATGTGGCATGTAGCATGGGTGAAAGTTTTCAATGGCCTCAAAGCGACGCGCTTTCAACGCCCCGCGTAAATCAACAAATTAAAAGGAATACATCAGCGTCAGTAACACGCCACACGCCACTGTAAGCACTCGCATAGAAAAGCCCTACGACTTATTGATGTGTAATACTTAATGTAACACTGACGAAAAAATTAATTTTGACCATTGCAATGTTAAAGTACGATATTCGAAAATTCATTTAAAAATATATGGTAACGTTTAATTAATTGGTACAACTGGGAATCGTAGATTGAAACCATCCCACAGCCTGGTATTCACCGCACCCGTTTCTACCCCGGGCGCAATATTTCCACATCGGCTCTGGATGTTTCCAAAGTTTCCAAACCGCCGCGTGAATTGTGACGCCGGAGTGTGGTGTTGCCACTCGTGGAACTGTGACTCTTGTAAAATGGATAGATATTATCCATATACCTACTAGTCTATGCTATTACCACCGTCAAATCACAAATGTGGTTGTTTTCAAAACATTTTGATATAATATAATGTTGGCCGTCTTAGTTCTTGCGGTGTTGTCGCAAAGCTAGAGATGATTTCAAAATTTATAATTGTCGGCCAACATTGTTTAGGTAAGATAAAATAACATGATAAAAACATCACAAACCTGCTAACATAATACGTATAAACTTTGATTAACCGAAAATTACCATCGTTGATTTAATGCGGCAAACAATATTATATAAATCCTTTTGATCATTGATTGAATGTGTTAATTTTATTTGATCTGTATATTATTATATTTACCCATGCTCATCAAATGGTCCACTGATATGAAAGCTGCGACACACCTAGACTTTGATGGTAAAACAACGTATTTATGACACCATTTAATCTCATTTTTATCATCATGGTCATCATCCGTCGTCAACATTGGAAGAAACATACAAACATAGGAAACAACATTAATTCCTGAACATGCGACTTTTGGCATTTATGTGAAATTCTTACGTGGCCCATTTTTCTAAATATGGTTGAAAAAGAAGGCATCATTTTTTTATTAAGAAAACATATCTGGCATTACAGCTGACAGCCAATGCGCCAAATATTTTGAAAAATTGGAAAATCATACGAGATAAACTCGATGAGAATCTTTATAAATCACTCATGTCCTAGATCACAAATTTAAATTGAAAAAAAATGATATTGACCTTGCTGGGGCTTGAACCAGGACCCACCTGATCTCTAGGTCAAAGTTCTTACTACTAGACTACAGATGCCGACGATTTTATAGTCATGGATCAACAACGAAAGAGTTTTGGGTGTTCGGATTCTGATCTTCCTTTACTCATATAGCAGGTGTATCGCGTTCAGTTTGAATTAGTTAAATTATGTATTGGATTATCTTCATGTCATAAAATAAATGTGTACTATCGTAAAATTGCTGTTTGTCAAAACTTTGTCGTGCTAATCAATTTGGTGAGAACGCTTACTGATCACCCAATTTCTCAATAAGAAAATCATGTAAATAATATTTACGAAGTTTAAATTAATAATTATAATGATAACATATTAAACTTTTAATTCATTAGAGAAAAAAAGGTCTTATTGGTGAGATACGCATTCTCTCCCTTCTTTGTTCATAAATTAAAAATTTTGTGGTCTACCAAATTTAGGGCGTTGAAACCGGATGAAGCCAAAACCAGCTAACCGCACTTAAAAAAATAACCAAACACCAGATAATTGGATTCGGTTAACCGGTGCCTAATTATTCTTTTTTTTTCTAAATACTCTTAGGCATCACACCAAAGATCAAATCTCTTCTAAGATACACTTAGGGTAGATTTATTTATATATTATAACATCAATACAGAATATTTAACAATTATAAGAATTAAAAATTTGAATAGTTAAATAGCGGATTCAATTGTGAGAGGCAGGGAAGGTAAACTTTCCCTGTAAAAGAGGTCACATTCTTTTAAAGATATGGAATTTCATTAATTATTACACAAACCCACTAACAGATACTGTTATGATATTATTTTACCTGATAATATGAGCTCATTTTTATTGTCATCCGTTGTCATTTTTTATGTTTATATACAATATAAGTTGTTGATATTAATTTCATACATTTTCATTGGCAGAAATTTTCCAAGATATTTCCAATAAGACGCGTCCATGCTTTATATATGTACTTGGAAAATTTTTAAAAAAAGTCTACCGACTATTTTCGATATTTAAAAACAGTAAACAAAATATTTAATTAATTAAAGTTTAAAACTAATTTACACAAATTGTAGGTAAAACCAACATATATCCAGCTAACTAATGTCAACGCAATTCCACAATTTAGTTATTGCCAATATCAATACCGGTATTTCAAATTGATTAACGACATTTAAAATATATGTATGTCATAATCATAAGTAGCTGATTCTCATAGATATCTCATTTTGTTTGCTTCTTAGAATTAAAATATAGCATTAAAAGAGTTAAAGTCGTCAATGCTGGAATCTGTCAATCGTAATCAGATTTTCGTGCAAATAAGTCTGGCTGCAGAAAAAACCCTGTCATATTCAACGCTTGTTAAATAACACTCGTTAAATAATTAAATGTTAACGTTATATATTGTAAAACTGGAATTTTGCATATTCAAACCGTATTCAGAAAAAACAAGCGAAATACTAGGACCCCGGTTTCGTTAATACCAGCATTATATGACACACCCTGGTTTTTGTTAAGTATAAGTGTCATTAATGTCCATAACTGAAATCACCCAGTGGCAACAGCAATATTTCGCAGAATCGGCTCTTTCTTGTTACCAATCGTTCAATAGCCGCCGGCTACGGCCGCTGGACGAGTCCATTTTCACGGATTCACCATTTTTTTAAAGTATTTACACAGTCGATTACGATCTGCCGAGCGGGACGAGCTGCTCTCTCGTGGCGGAGGTGACGTGACGATGTGAATTGTTTGTTTTTTTTTTTGATTTACATTGGACTTAATTTAAATTCGTTGTGTCATTTGTATTAAAACTTAAATTAAATTCAGTTGCTAAGTAAATGTAAATGTAAAATCAATTTTATGTGTTAGGATTTATATATTTGTGTAATGTAAACCACTGCACCTTGGATGGAAAAATAAATATGTTTTGAACAGGATTTGAAATGCTGTTTGTCTGAGATCACAGCCCTTTAAGGACTCCGGATAACCAGCCGCTCGCCTCTCTTCGATCCGGGGTCTTCTCATGTAATCTTTTGTTTTAACGGTCTGCGCCTTATCTAGCAAGATTTGCTACATATTATCAGTTATGAATAGGAGTCGGGGACAACCAGCACTACCAGGCATTGGAGTGTCGCACTCTCAGGTGCAATCCTCAAGACGTGCCTACTGCCCGGGTCACAACATGCAACTTTACGGTATAGTGATTTGACACACCCTGGTTTTTTTGTTAAGAATAAGTTTTATTAGCGTCCATAACTGAAAACGCACATAGTTAATGACAATGATTCCTAGAAATCGAGCAACTCTTGTCGCGAAGGGCTCGGTCAATAGCCGTAAACCGTAGCCGTAAACCCGGTCAATAACGTTCGCTGGACGAGTCCATTTTTGTCGGAAAAGGGTGGTTCCGACGGTGCGTGAGTCCTTTTGATTTTATGTGTGCACAGTCGATTACCAGCTTTCGAGTGGAGGGAAGCTGCCGGCCAGTGTGGCCGGCACCATTGACGTTGTGGATTGTTTTTTGTTTGTTTTAAATTTGGACTTAATTTAAAATCGTTTGTAGTGTCACTTTCATTATAACTTAAAGTAAATTCAGTTGTTAAGTAAATATAAATGTTGATTCAATTTTATGTGTTAAGAATATTTTTGTGTATTTTAAACCACTGCATCTTCGATTAAAAATAAATAAATGTTGAACCGGATTTGAGATGGTGTTTGTTTGAGATCCCAGCCCTTCCAGGACGTCGATAACCAGCCATTCGCCTCTCTTCGATTCGGGTCTTCTCAGATTATTAGTAGCTTCTGAATCTGTTCAAAGATTCCGATATTTTCAATGGGATCATACTATATAGCTACAAGAATTCTATAATATTACAAGACTTAATAAGCGTTAGCCGTCAATCAATATTTTTTCTCAATTTGAAACACATGGACTCTTAATATAAAATTCAGCATAAGTTCTTTCACGAGAACTTTTTGTCATTAGTCACGCATCGTCTCTGTAAGGATAGAAGGTTAAGAAAGGACTAGTAATAAGTGTAGCTCTTCCTGAGGCCGTTTTTGAGATTGTACAAATGGGAGAAAATATAATGTACACATAGAATATGTTGACAACCAAAGCAATAAAGTTAAACAGTGTTAAATCTCTTCCCAGTGACATCAGCATTTACAGGCTGACTCTACATTTCAGAAGCAGAAACAATAAATTCATACCAACGATTCCTTAAAAAATTATCAGTAACATTAAGTTTGACATTTACAAAAATGGCCGAATTCTCATTTTGGTCTCGTATAAACCGAAAGAAAGATGTAACCAGTTATATTTCTCTTTTGCTGTTTAAACTGTTAAACGAGCGATTGTCTAAAAGCAGTGCTCACCAAACTTTTTTATGAAAAGAGCTGAACGACAAATAAATTCTCATTGGACTCCAGTTAGAATATCAATTTATCAAGCAATGTAAGCTCTGCATACTTTTACATCTGAATATCTTCAATTACGCTTATTATTTGGAAATTTCTATTTTTCTATTTTGTTTGCAGTACTTTCTTAAAGTTTCAATAAATGAGAATATCCGAGAAATTTTCGAGTAAACGAACATCTGGTCACTCCCAACAATACATTTTATACCTAACTTATTTCACTCTGGCTCCACTACCTGATAGTCTTAATAAAATACTAAATCGAAAATACTCAATTTTAATTATTTTCTAAGCACATACTTATCTAATAATATTTTGCATTTAAAATAAACGTTTTTAAGTTTGATGAAAGGAAAAAACCTTAAATAAAATTTCCTATAAGAATCATGTTAGAAGTCGATCCCGAGAACATTTTTAACTGAAAAGTAGCTCCCAAGGCAAAAAAGGTTTGGCACCCATGTGTCATCCCAATTCATGAATTGAAATAAATAGTTGTCGTGAATTCATAACCAAAACATGAAATTTCGTAAAATTAATATTTCCCATATGAATAATTTATATAAAAATTCGAGAATTTCTGTAGGGCCGGATGATAATCTTTGGCGGCCCGGATCTGGACCGCAGACGGTATTTTGGTGACCACTGCCAAAGAGGAAACCAATTAGATAAATCCATAGGTATTAGGAGAAGTCTCAATTTTGTTTTTAAACCTTCTCCCCAACATATTATTTCGAGCTCCTATGTTGTATGTACACCAAGTTTACCATTTTTGAGTAGTATGAACATATTTAATAAGTTCTTATGAACACATCACGCATTATGAATAATTCATGGTATGGCTACCTACATTTTGCAAAATCAAACACACCCTTGTCTAGTCACATAATTCAACCTTCCCCTGCGTTGGCTAACAAGTTTTCCTTTTCCAATATTTCAATTTAAACATTCATGAAGGGTAGTTTCATCACACACACAGAGGCTCTGTAGGTATATGTGCCCAAAATATTAATTGAAATAGCCCATTCCAATTATTTAAAAAAAACTGTTTATTTAAATTCTCGATTTGATTTAGACCAAAAATATTACAGAAGGAATTTTTATATTTAAAAAATGTATATCTTAGGAGATAAGTTTTGCCAATCTATTGACACTATTATTTAACAAATATAACAACTATCTATCGGACAAACCAAAGTACTACCCCTTGATCGTTTTTGTGCGTCATGCCCTACAAAAAGTTACAAAACTATTATAGCGTGATTCTATTATATATTTCAGTGAGAGTTCTATTAATTTCAAACATAAATAATTATTTTGCCAACACTACAAAAAATAGACTAGAAATAGTAAACTACAGTTATGTATTTTGAATAACTCAATTCACGTTACTGTGTGATTGTCTATAACTGATTATCTATCCAAATCTTCATTATTAACATATTTTATTTAAATGGGCACCCAGGGAAGGCGCTATTGCTTAATTTTAAACGTAACGTTTTAAAATGTCAATACAACAAATATGAACAACGTTAAGTTTTTTCGTTGAATTTATGTAATATACAGTACACGCACACCGTATAACTTTGAATTTCGGCACTAAGGTCCAGCTCTAGGATTTAGGATTACGGGATCCATACTGATACATGCACGGTATCCATGCATACTCATACACTGACACGCTATGTGCAGTATAAAGAAAGCGTAACAGTGTAGTAAAAAGTGCAAAATTATACGGCGTATGCTCTACCAGAAGTAAAACTTGCAACGAAATTCTCACAATATTTTTCAAGTTACTTGAATCATTTGCATCAATGTTTGATATAGTGTTCATGATGCAATGGTCAATATCGTTGGTTTCGGTTTCGGATGTCTCGGGTTCAAATTCCACCGACCGTTTCATAAATTGATTTATATTTATACTCGTAGGCATGGTTGTTTGTAGTGACTAGAATTCCCTCCCACCCATCCCATCCTAAAAACGAGACGTAGAGAGTGCGATTAACTAACCACTAGTCCTGTCTTAGCAGTATTCATATATCCCAACTCTCTTTGAAAAAGAGAGATTGAGCAACTGAGTAACGAGCAGTTGTCGTAGAACTTCCGTTGAGATTAAATAGTTTAGTAAAAAAATTAAATAGTTTTCAAAATACAGCCCAAACCAAACGCGTATTAAATTGTATACATTTTGATTAACGAAAAACAAACATTTTAAAAAGACGGAGAGATAAGTTCTTTTGCCTTTCTACAGTCAATATATTATATTTAACTATAGTGTATTAGCACGTTTTTTGTGAGTAATACACAATATTTTGTGGTGTGGGTTACGTCGTTTTTCCTTTCCACAGTCAATATATTATCGCATTTTATTTAATGGAAAAGATAATAAGTCACAGTTTAAGGACGCCTCTGTCATATACACTCAATATAGCAAACGGTTACTGGAATACTATTATGAGAAGTAGTATAAACAGATTGTATAAGGTACACGAAGTTTGTAAAAAAATCATTTGGAATTTTTTCCCATCAATAGAATTCAGTGTCGAAGAACCTTCACCTTTTTCCGCACCTTTGAATAAATAATAACAAATAAAAATAATTTGAGACAAATCCTAGAGATTATTCAATCAAATATAAATTTATATTCCACTACTCTTTATACGTTAACTGTTTTATAATATAACAAAATGACGATTGTGTTTAGTGACCACAAGGCTGGTGTGAAAGTTTTATGTAAATTGCGAACCCCTACCGACAAAACTTCGTTAATACTGGAGTCATGTACTAGCTGACCTCAGCTCACAAACTTGATCGCTGCTTTTGCTGGTTGCTTTCTTCTCGAGCAGGACACATAGCATTCTCCATCGCATCCTTTTTTTGCTTCATTAAAAGTGAGTCATTTAGTTAGTTTCCGATAGGTTTCTTTCATAGACTTTTTGACTTGAATTATTATTCTCTAATTCCTATATGCAGTAAAGCCAATATATCTGGATTAGCTGACTTGTTTCATATTGCGATCGAATTTTTCTTTTCAAAATTAGCAAGTTACAAAATTTAAGAAAGTCCTCCATCCTTCATGACTTTTTACTGATGCGATTACGGATATGTTTTCATTTTGATGTACGATATTCATATACGGTCACGATTGAACCACATACAGCTTCGTGATCGACCGGTTGATTAAAGTCTGCTTGTTGGAAGGTCTTGCTATCGATATTTAAATAGCACTACAATTACATCATTGCCTATGAGCTCAGCTTTCAAAAAATCAGTGAATATCGTGTGTCTCCCACTGTTCGACTGTATCTCAAAAGAGAAAATAGATATGATAAAGGAAATAGAACAGTTAAATGTGCAAAATAATAGAAAACATAAAATAATAATAAATTTTATTGAGGTAGAAATAAGGGTAAATTGTCGCCGACCAACTGTCATCGAGAACATAGCACACGAGCCACTGAAACAGAGCTAAGAAACTTTTGACACGTTTCCCGCCAAAAGATATCACATTTGAGAAAATCCGCCATTATTTTTCGAACAGAAAAACCGATAGTTCTCCCGACATGTGCGTTTTATGGGTGTGTAGCCACACAAGAAAAAACTCTGATTACAAAAACTTTGAATGACCGACAAATTTTCAAACAGATGTACGAATTCATTTTTGAGCCATTTTTTATAATAATTTCGTTATTGTTCCTTGAAATGATTCCATTTCTGATAGTTTATCGTCTTTTTCAGGGACCACCGTTTGAAAAGAAAATGTAAAACATAATAATATCGATCCTATGCCTAATACGCATATGGCATAGGTTCTATTACAACAACTTATTATAATTTACGAAGAGTTAACATATTGCTGTTATTATTTATGCGTTATGTAACTTTCATACGGATATTGGGCGGTGTAAAACAAGACTCCGTATATATTGTTTTATATAAATATGAGGTCCCAGCCAAGATTTTTGCCGCCCATTAATTTCCCGCATATATCGGCGAATGGTGCCATGGATTGATTTGAGGTCTCAAGACAACTCTTTCTTAGCTCATTTCCTCTTTATTGGAATATCCGATTTTATTCTGAGGAAGCCAACTCCGATTCAGCCCAAAAGCCGACAACGCTGTCATATTTAACAAATTTATCGAGGGTACTCAAGATATTGATTGAAGTGAAGAAGAACATGTTTCTAAAAATCAGTGCTACTAAAATCAATGTGCTCTGCAACACCGCCAGTCTGGACTCATATTACCCTCTGACCTCCGACGAGCGCAGAACTGACTGAGAAAGTCGACGGCTTCATGTATTTATTATACTTAGAGGTACAAATCACGGGAGATGGCAATCCGCAGAGCACGCTATCCTGCTAGTAATAATTGGAGTAAGCTTCAACTCAAAACTCGAAAATGGCATTTTCGCTAAAATCCTTGGTTAAACGTTAAACTATGAGTACGTAAAATATGTTTTAGGTTTTTGCACATTGTCACGGACATTATTTCCCAAAATTTCGTTTTCAAAATAACCATGCTTTCCACGCAAAACAAAAAAAAATATTTAAAAAATTTACATTCATCTTATATTTTTGTTTACTTACCTGTATAAATATCGAAGGGATGTTTACTGTGTGAAGGTTTAGTATAACGAATTGTATCACAGCATTGAGACTGGTCGAATACTTATTCCGGAATACCCTTGTTTTGTTCACGTAACGCTGCCGAAATATTTTCTCGTACTTTTCTTACATTTGAGGCTTCTATTTGCAAGCCCGGCTCATTTCAATGTTGTTGAAAAATGAACCTAGAATGTCATTTTGTACAGTAATTTACATTATATTAACCTGAAAACCTGACTTGATTACATACAAATTATCCACTGGATTTTTTTGAATTTAGGTTATATTCTTTGTGATAAAAAAGTAAATCCGAATATTGTGTTTTTATTTTTTACTTACTATATCGGAAGGTTGAATTTGACACTGAAAACTATATCATTAAAACATCAGAATCATCGATTGAATATCACATTTTGTCGGTCCTCCTTATAATAAGAAACACTTATATCCTAGGAAGCTTTATTCTACATATTCAAACTATACTGAAGAAGACTTTCATCCAAGTAGCCTATTCTTAAATGAGAAAACCGTCACATACAAGTCATAAGTACGCTGTCGGCTGAAATTTGTAATAAATCTTCATGAATTGTTGTAATTAATGTTTTAAAGTCGGCTTGTTAACATTAAAATCTAAAGCGATTCTTTATTAAGATAAAAATGAATTGGTTTCTCTTTTGTTTCTGTTATAAATAAATATAGCTACACTAAAACTTAACTGAAAGAAAAATTACTCTTATATTAAATTTTTCTGTTTAGCAATTTATTGCAGATTTCTCCAAAGTATGTTTTTTGGAATGAGTCGTGTTTGCAAATAGTAGCCTCATCTAGTACGTAATAATATGTTTAAATGATTATTAATTTATTGTTAGACTTATTTATTTTTTACCACATCAATGACTGTTGTATGAAATAAATATTATCCAATAAAAAAGTCAACTTTGAACTATTGTATAACTAATTACTTTTAAGGTGTTAACTATCAATTCTTGGTGGAAAGACATTATATTTTAAAAAATAAAACACAATTTGTTTGTACTACTTCCACATATTCGAATATGTGGAAGTAGTACAAACAAATTGTGTTTTATTTTTTAAAATATATTGTATAACTGATCGTCAAACGGAGACATTATTTCTTACTTTAATTATTGCTGTGGCCTAATGAACCTTAACCTATTAGAACATTCTCTCAGTTTCATGAAATTTTATCACATTTGTGAATGAAATCATAACAGAAGAAAGATTGTGGACATGTACTTCAAGAAGATAAATTGACATTATTCTGCTGTAATGTAACTGTATGTCCATTTTGATTGGCTGCAATGGTCTTAACTTCCTACAAGCGACTATCATACGGAATAAGCGACAGAAATACTAAATTATATAAGAAAGGACTTTCAATTTAATTTGCGTAAGTGTAATCTTTATCATTCTTTTGATATTTGTAGTTATGTAACTTCTTCAGTTCTTGTTTTCCTATTCTATTTATATTTATCTCTTAATTTATTATTATTTATTGGATAAGAACTAAGCACATAAAATCAGCGCCTAAATCTTTTTTTAAATGTAAACAATCTGTTTATAACTAAAAATAAAAAAGTAAAAAATCATCAAATACGATTTCGGATGGTATATGGGGGCGGAGCGGGTACAATTTAAATTAAATTTTCTGGTTTTTATGTCAATAAGTCAAGACTGTTGCCCTTAACATGTTGTCCTGAAAACATACCTAGCATAATTACTACTACATAAACTGGGCACTAGGGCTTCCAATTAACCGCCCAAGAACACTAACCGGTTTTCGGTTTTTTTCTGGCGAAAAAACCGGCTAACCGGTTTAAACTGAAATATACGTTTTACCTATTTTCCAAAAACCAATTCTGGTACCATGATGTAATAGTGTAACGATTCAAAAACAAGGTAATTTTCTTCATAATATTTACGAATATTAACTAATAGGTAAATATTATACCAGAGATTTCCAACTCCGTATCGGCGGACATGGCGCCCGCTCACCGATTTGTGTGCGCTCGCTACTGAATAGTGGCAAGCGTTCACAAATGTATCGCAGTAATTCTACACAAATCGGTGTAGAATTACCGTGACAGATAATTTATTACTTCATTTTAATTTTCTCAAGTTTCTAAAATACTCATTTAGTAAAATTGTTATTCGCTTGTCACTTGTCTGCATAAGTCATAAGTCGACATGTTTATACTGTCTGGCTACTAAAACACTGAATACATCTTTATGATTGTTTACTGACAGGAATATAATCAAACTCTCTTTATTATGAGGCACTGGACAAAGAAATGCATTGCCAAAGATCACACTGACTTTGAGAATGATATAATAATTTTTATTGAACTTTTTTTTGTTTTTTATTTACTTTGTATGTATTGGACAACCATGGTGTCTATTTTATAGAATGTGACAGGTAATTTTCATATTTTAGAATCATTTTTGTGTACTATTTAATACATATTTCCAAATATAAATTTTCTATCAAAAAGTTGGTCGTGCCCACCACCTTATCGATATTTTAGAATGTGCTATAGAGTATAGGGTACTTAAAAGCTGGGAGCCCCTGTATTATACTATACAAGTGAATTAAACATACACCAATATAAATAGAAAATACAACGCATCATAACAAAATATTTAATCACACTCAAAATACAATTGGTAATAATTAAATTATTATGTTAACACGTTGATGAGAAATATACACACAATGCAAATGTACACATGACAATTTCGCATGGAGTAAGAAGAATACATATTTTGTATGTGTTATATTTTAAATAAAAATAAAAGTATGCTAGAATTTTATATACTTATATAGGGATGAATATTAAATAATATATTATGTTTTCAATGTAAAAATACCATTATTTAATTAATTAATCTTGATAATTTATAATTTAAATTGTTTTTATTACATTTTAATGTAGCTTGGAGTATATTATTACAAAAACAAAATAAACTAATTTACTCTCAAATAATTATATAACTGAAATAAAATTTACATTTTGCCTTTACATCGAATTATTAAACTTTTTTCCATTGAATGTGTAAATATCTATAATATTTTATATTAATTGAGAGGTCAACGCTGTTTGCTTCGGTTGAGTTCATAAAATGATTTTTCAATCTATTGATAGATTTCTGTTCGAAAATGTAGTGGTCTCCTATGTCTAAAATTGCCTCCCACCAATTCTTAAAAGGAGATGTAACGTGAGCGATTAGCTAACCACTAGTCCTACTCTATCCTTTTATTCCTGCTCATTTCGAAAAAGAGAGGCTGAGCAACTGAGTAATAAAGAATTCTTGTAGAAAAAAGATCAGTTGAGATAAACTTCATTAAGAGTCCATATGCTCCACATTGGCTGCAGATATGATTTTATTTATATATAACTGTTACTGTATGCATATGGCTTTGGCGCGATAATTGTAATGTGTGTATCATATAGTAATAATTATTAATGTGTATATTATCATATTTATGTGTACCTATAATTGTATGTTCCAAGAACATTATTTTGCAATTTTAAATCATTTTTTCTTTATTTCTTAAAAACTCTAATGCACCTTGCATCTTGTGTTTCATTGAACCACGAATATTTGTGAGTCATTATTATTATTGTTCCTTTCGCACTAGCCCACATTTACAAATGATTAAGTCTAAGGGTGAAGGGTACTAAGAAAACGATATTGTATGTATGTTTTATGACACTTATTGTTGGAAATAACATCCAACATGCTTTACAATTGAATTTTTGTGTATCCGTTGACTCTATGGACATAGAAACATGTGCATGTTTATTTAAACTTTTTATTTTCCCAATAGATAATAAAAAACACTATCCCGTTTAGCTTAGAAATCACTATACCTTTTTTTTTACACAACTTTCTCAATTTTTTATTAGGTAGCAGATATGTTAATGTTGATTCAACATTAAAAAACATTGAACGACTAAAAATCCTTCTAAAAATAATTAAGTCGATGTAATGGGTGTCGACGTCCGTGGCGCAGTTGGTAACATCGTTGACTACGGTTACGGATGCTCGGGTTTAAGCGACTGAGCCGAAAGTTCCATAAATCGATTTCTGTTCGATAGGAATGGATGTATGTGGTGTCTAAAATTCTGTCTCACCAGTACGATCCTAAAAACGTGGCGTAGTGAGAGCGCTAGTCCATTCCTAGCCCTATCCTTCTATCCTTACTCTCTTCGAAAAGAGAGGTTGAGCACCTGAGTAACAAGCAGTTCTCGTAGAAAACTTCTTTTGAGATATCTCCATTATAAAGTCCTATGCTCCACACTGGGAACTGGACATGGTAAAAAAAATGGAAAATATAAGTTATTATTTATATCTTTGAAATTCTTTAAGATAAGCAATATTATATTACTCATTACAAATATTTTTTTTTACCATACTAAGCTTAGGTAGTAATCAAATCTTTCTAATAAAAATCAGAAGTAATCATGAAAATATATAATAAATTTTAGTTTATCAATACATACATTTTTTTATAATAGTACCTACAAGGCGTATTCCAAATTTTATTTGTATCTGAAAAATAAGTAATAAACGTAGATGTGCTATTGTGTAACACTAGTTTTATTCTCATCGAAAATATAATATGAGAATCCTTTCGAATTTCAGATATTAATTTGTACGTAACGTCACATTGATTTAAATAATGATTGTTATCCATAATTTGACCTCATTTATATGACAGGCACTAGATAATTGAACAATATTCATATTTTTAAATAACTGATAACTCTACATATGAATAGATGTATTAAACCCTGTTATATTTAATATGGAAAGATAAATTTCAATAAAACCCGGTTAACTGAGGAAAATAAACTGGTTAACCGGCTTCGGTTTAAACCGGGTTGGAAGCCCTACTGGGCACGTTATGTCATCTGTTGCAATTACCGTTTCAAAAAATAGTTGAGCATCGTATCCTGTATCCCTTCAGCCCACAACATAGAACTATTAGTCATGTTGATCAGTTTCTTAGTGCAACATCAATTCACTTCAAAATTAAACCGAGTCCAATTTTCTACTGTAGAATCTAAATCTGTGTAGAGGATACCTCATTCTACATAATACGAAAATTGGTCTTAGTGAATGAATGTCCCCAATGGAGGCTGTGTGAGGACATACTGTGGAATACAATTCCATTCATTCGGAATTTTTCTCGTCGGAGTATCGGAGTATCGGAGTTCAGCTATTATTGTTAAGGAATGTAAAGTAAGTATATAAACACATTCTCCAAAATCAGATCATTTAATTGTGGGATTAATATAATAAAAAAAGCCATTGTTTTAAATAAATTGTGTACGAATTCACAAATAATAATTATTGTATAATATATCTACATAACATTTTTAAAAAGCATGTCATAAAAAAATATTATAATTCTAGCGCTGCGGGCATCCTGGGGACCAATGGCCTACTGCACCACACGTAAAGCATTTCCCGTACCCTCCATAATAATGGTCGTTCACCTCCTGAAATAACAAACATAACTGTTTTAGTTACATGAAATTAGAAATTTTAATTATATTTATAAATCGATATGCATTAAAATAAAACGTGAATATATATAACATGTCTTAAAATTTCCAAATATTTGGAGCATTGATAATAATTAGCCGTAATGGTAAATATTTTTTTAATTAAAAAAAACTACAGTATATATCAATATATTTGACCTGCTTACCACACAAATGAGTAGAATAAATGGCCAAAGCTCGTCTTCAAGCATAGAATAAGTGAATGCTATTATTTCATCTATCTAATACAGAATCTTTGTCTCCTGACCTCATCAAAAGACCAAGAGCTTGGAATAGAGATTCGAAATGACAATATTTCAAAATTTGTGAATTAAACTTTCCTAGAGTCAAAGAAAAGGAAAAAGTAAACCAATTTACCGTCGGGACGACCGCCGGACTGCTCTCGTTCGTCTGCTCTCCTCCTGTAAACATTTTATAAAAATTATTATCAACTACAGTGAAAAGCATTTACAACATATTGGTTAGAAAACTTTCAAATATTAAGTCCTGATTGGTGTGAATACAGCAGTAAAAACTTTTAAGCAGTTTATTACTTAGATAATATGTAAGTTATTATTTTTATCCATAGCATTTAAAAATTCTGAACTTGGTAGTTACATGGTTTCATGATTGCTATAAGTTACTATAAGACGGAAACTATAAGAACTATACTTATGAAATTCACCCACCAGATGCGGGAATCTATTAGGCATGTTTTGAAACGTAAATCTGTTTTAATATTTAGTGCTTGTGATGTTATTGCACCTGTGCGATATTGCATCTCAGGTTGAAATTATGTAGTAAATACATAACAAAGAAGAGACATAAATCGAGTAATTTCTTAGATCAGCACAATAAGAGTCTGTATTATTGACATTGATCTATATCAACTGGTTGGATTAGTCATGGTAAGTCAAAATTGGGATATTTTTTATCGTTCCTGGCAAAAAAAACACCTACTCATAAAAAACCACTTTCCTTATTCTGACACTAAAATTTAGAGGAAACAAAGTGAATCACTAAGTTTACCTGAAGCGTTTGAGGTGGCGGTTGTTGAGTCGGCAGCGTCAGAGTGGGTGGGCGATAGCTGATCGGATTCGTGCGAGTATCGGTCATCCGAATCGCTCCATGCCTCGCTCGAGAGTTCGTCACTCGTGTAGTCGAGAGTTCGATATTGCCTGCGCGTAAAACCGTAGCTAAACTCTGAGTCGTTCTGGTATTCATCATCGAAGTCTCCGTAGTCGTCGCCCCACTGGTTGTAATCATCGCTGTCGCTATCGCTGCTGTCGTTTCTGTCAATGTGATATAACAAAAATTTATTAACTTCAATAACTCATTTCGTAAATATGTATATTTCCGCCCATATTATAAGATGACTAACTCAATCGAACAGCTATAATATATATGATCTAGGTAGATGGTGGTTTGTTTTCCTCTAGAAAAAAATAGTTTACATATTTTAATATAGTGCCCTTCATCATAAGCAAGTCATATGTGGTGCCCAGTATAGTAAAGAGGGTTGCAAACCTCTGGTATAAATTAACATATCTCTACATATAATAATAAATCTTCCATGTTGATGTTAACGTTTTTACTTCTTTCAAAGAAATTATTAATATCTTTATAAGAATCGTAGGCCCGGTTTTCAAGATAAGTATGCTAGATCTGGATTGATGTTCCACAATCTACATAAGTTCAAAGCTTAAAATTTGACATCAATACATACAGTCGGACAGTTAAAATGTCATCGGTGTCCCAGTCTGATCTTCCGGTTAGGTCTACGGTTTGTATATTCTGCATATCTGAAAACAGTACAGCCTGATACAGCTATGGCATTTTATTTATCGATAATATTTGAAAGCGTTACTTTGGAAGAAAATAAAAATACATTAGCTGTATAAAGCTGTACTATACTAAAAATAGACACAACCTATACACGTGATACAATACAGTTTGTTTGTAAGGGTTGATTATGTGTTTTATTTTCTTACATTTTGGGATTTCATCAGCTTGATTAAAAATATTACATCAAAACAGTAGAGCAATGGTGTAATAAAATTTACTTTTTATTCTTTACTTTGTCATGTCCGTTTTCTGGTCAGAACATATGACTACCACACGGTACTTCCAAGATTATCCGACCCCGCAAATCTCTTTGCTTCCTCCCCTGTCTTACCAGTGTCGTATAGCTTCACGGAGTACACACTATGAACAGTCATCAGTTGACTTTCGGGATGACAGAATCCATCCAATTGGAAGAAGAGATAGGCGGGAATCAAGCTCTAGAGCACATTTCCATGCCTTGTTCGCGGCCTGGACATGTGCTGCATAGACGAGACTAATGTTTATTCACTGTATATAAATATTTTCGATGGAGATTTGTGGAAATACGTTTTCAACATAATTTTAAAATTGATAACGTTATTATTACACTTCTGACTAAATGTATTGTAAAAGTAAAGATTAACTTTACGATATAGTCTACATATCAAAGAAGTGAAACATGCAGCACACTCAGCTACACAACAAGCGGAATAACGCAATTAACAATTTAATTTCATAATAAAAATATATGATAACAACTAAAATAAGCAAGTTAGAATGATCACTAATTCTTTGGGGTTGTCATGTGACATTTGAGTAAAATATTTACCTAATCGTTCCTTCAGTGTCTGTAAACGTTTTTCTTTGACAGTGTTGTCTAGGTTGTTAACCATTTTTTCAATAAATGTATCCAGGACTAAACTTCTGCATTCCGAAGTTATATTGGTTCTGAAAAAAATAAAATATTTATAATATTTCTCCTAACAAATTGTGCCTTTTCCTCGCAGAATAATGTTTTGATATTGCAGTATATTTTTTACACAGAGTTGACTAATGTTCATTTGTGAAAGGATATTTACAATTCATTAATTATAGAAATATCTGACGTCGACCCAAGTAAAAGAAATGTTAAAAGTAAATTTTTGATGATAAATGTACAAACCTGCAAATTGGACAATCTAGCTTTTTTCTCTTCCACGTTGAGATACATAATTTACAAAAAGTGTGGGAACAATTCAATGTGGTGGCTTGAATGAAAAGTTCAGCACATATAGAACATTGGAGTTCTGACTCCATCAAATGATTAAATTCGTTGAGTATGGCCGTCGGCATGCTTTGGGATGCACTCGCAGAATTCGAGGTCGACGGGGCCGCTTCAGATTGGTTTTCCTTGTTGACTAGTGTCGGAGTTTCCACTTTTGGAGAAAATTTCTTTTCTGATTTAAACTGCAAACATCAAAATAATAAACATTAATACAATGAATGATTTTTACTTTTTTATGATATTTTTAGATTGCCATATTTCCTTATTCCCATATTTGGTGGACATATTCTCCACATAAGGAGCAAATATGGTCAATGAGAAGAATGTAATCATATCAAAAGAGAAATACAGATGCAAGTCACAATGAAAATTCATCACAAATCTTAAAGCACACCTTATCAAGTTCTTCTTGCAGTTGCTTCACTGTTGAATCTCGGGTTTCAGCTTCCCGAGCAAGCATTGACATCCAACTTGCCTTTTCTTCTTCCATCTGATGTCGGACAGATGTTTCTCTCTCTAATAAATCTTGCTGCAGTATTAAAAATAAATTAAATTAAAATCATTTTTTTGTAATAATTTCACAATTTATAAAATGAGCCATCTAAATGCAAAAACCAAAAAAGTCTGCATTTTGTCAAAATTGAACAAAATTTGTAATATTAAATAACTTGCAAAACCTAACAAAATGTTTAAACTCTTAATGACATGCAGAATCTGATAAAAATACCTGTATTTTTTTAAGCGATTGTTCAATTTTATCTTTAGCAAGTAACGCTTCTTGGAGTTGTTGTTTCTCCTTTTCTCTTTCATCTAAATGTTGTTGAAGTTCTTTCTTCTCTTTTTTTAATTTTTCTTCGGCGAGCAGTTTTTCAGCTTCTAATTTCGCATGGTGTTGCTCAAACTAAAATAATTAAAAACTATTTTTGAACTCAATCAATAAATACATTAGTAAATTATATTATAAATAAGGTTTTTCAAAGACTCGTTTCACTCTGAAAACATGTCGCAAATTCAAGAAATACAATTCCTATCATTCTTACATACTACTTTGCTATGTATGATTTCTTCACAACTTTTCACTGATGTTCTTCAACTTTTCACCTTGGAAATACTATTTATTACTATAAAGAAATAAGTTTAATTATTTTTAGTATACAATCGTTGATCATTTCTTACCGTATCATTAAGTATCTTCTTGGCCTTATCAGCCTCATTTTTCATTTCTTCTAATCTGGTTGTGAATTCTTTCTCCCTAGCTACTCTCGATTCTTTTGAAAGATGATCCTGTTTCTGCATTTCTAGTTTTAAAGCATCAATTTCTCTTTGTCTAATGTTTTGATCTGATTCCATCCTAGCTTTGAGATCCTTCAGCTCCTGTATATTCAAAAATGTTACGTATTTCATAGTTTTTTTTTAAACTGCAGTCTAGGACAGTCGAGTTAAACGTCTTCATTGTTAAAGTTGACATAAACATAGTCAAAATTACCTGTTCTTGGGCCAGTTTCTGCTGCTGGACTTGATGAAGTCTAATTTTTTCTTCCGCCTGCCTTTCTTCTTCTCTTTCAGCTAATTTCTTTTCAAGTAGATCTAATTTACGCTGCTTCACGTGGGCTACTTCTTCTATCTGCTTTTCAAAATTTTCTCTTTCTTCTTTTAAGCGATCCAAAAGCTGTTTATTTTCATTTTCCAATGACAACTTCTGACACTTTTGTTCAATTATTTTTTTCTAAAAATGTTTCAAATATTAACTTTTTATTCTATATATTACACATCTGATAAAACAGAGTCATTAGAGAAGGATTACTTTTTCAGTAGAGTCAAAAAATTATGTAGCAATCATAAAATAATATTCGAGCAATGTTAATGTTTCATTTATATTTTGTTGTGCAAAATTCTATTTTACATTTACACACAGTAATATCCTGTTATTTAACACCACACCACGCTAATCGACGATTAAATCAATCAATGCTTTCATATCATGTGATACCCCAATATTCGACACCCTGCTAACCAATATTTTCGCCTACTGCTTTATTAATAAAAAGCTGCATGTGTCTTCCAAACCTGTAATGTGTCTTGTAAACCAACCACAATCATTTACTTGGAAGAAGAGCAAGAAGATAAACAAAACTATCATCATTTAATAAGGAATGCTCTACATATACAGTAAACTCCTGATTAGCCCCTTGTGCTCCCCACAACGGTAGGGATGGGCTGCACAGATAATCGAAAATGACAGAAAACCTGAACTATTCATCTTTATTTTGTTTGAAAATACTGCTATAAATTTCTATAGCAGACTACTATTTTAACATGTTTAAAAAATATTATTTATTAAGAAAATCTGTGACTTTAATGTTTTTACAGGATTCTTTTAAAGACTTACTAATTTCAGTTCAAATTTACTGAAAAGGTGTATTGTTGAGATGCTGAAATAGCCATCAACAATATTTAATAATTCTTGTATGATTTGTATAATAATTCTAGTATGTCGGCGTCCTTAGTGCAGTTGGTAGCATCGTTGTCTACGGTTACGGATGTCTCAGATTCAATTCCCAGTGCTGACGGTTTTCATAAATTGATCTTTCAATCGATTTATGGAATTCTGTTCATAATCTGAGTGTTTGTGATGTCTAAAACCCCCTCCCACCCATCCGATCCTCACAGGGCGTAGCGAGAGCGATTAGCTAACCACTAGTCCCGTCTTAGCTCTATCCTTCTATCTCTACTCTCTTTGAAAAAGAGAGGTTGAGCAACCGAGCAACACGCAGTTCTCATTGAAAAAATTCTATTTAGATACTTCCATTAGGAGACCATATACTCCACATTGGGAGCGGACATGGAAAAAAATAATAATGATTTTATACATTGCTATTTTAAGCCCTGTTATTAAATAAAGGCCTTAATACAAGATTTCGCCTATTTTTCATTAATATTGATCACATGTTGCGCAATGTGTATTTTGCTATTTAGTATGACCGGCGTTGGACTTCTGTATTAAAAACAAACAAAAATTTTAAAAGTAATTTGAATAACATTTGCTGGCTGGAGGTCAATGGGTTAAGCAAAATATTTGACAATGAATTCCGTAACCAATTGAAATAGTACAAATTTTCTGTTACAGAGCAATACTGTATAAATCTATTTTTTTTAAATCTATACTCACTTCCAGATTTGTGATTGAAATGTTCATTTTCCGCCGCACAGTTTCCTTATCATCAGAAAGCTGTTTTTCTAACAGTTCTCTCTGCTTCGAGGTTTCACTGTCTTCCCCTACTAAGTCTATCATTTTATTTCTCAAGGAATTTTCTAAATTTACAATCTCGTTAGAAAGACATGTTTCCAGGACGACCTTTTCATTCACCGTATCCAAATGATGTTTCTCAGCTATCATTATTTTTTTCTCCATATTGACGATCTCAAATGTTTGCGTGGAATTGAATTTATCCTTGGCATCTTGTATCCGCTCCTCCACATCGGACATATTGCTAGAATCTGAATGTCTTCTTTTTATGCTTTTAGAAAGTGAAGTATTTGAGAAGAAGGAGTAGGTGAATTCTCCATTTAAATCTAACTGTATGACATCATTGTCTTTTAAAATAATATTGTTAGATTTGTCCAATGATATGCCGTTTATAGTTGTACCAAATCTACTAACGTCCTTTATCATCCACAGCTTTTCAGAATTTTGTTGAAGAATACAATGTGTGCGGGATATGCCAACAAAGGCAATCACCTCTGAATTAGATAATGATCTTCCAATTGAAAACTAAAAATAAAACAGAAATATTAGTTTACATTATCCCGTCGAGGATGGAAAATCATTTTTCTACCAGGACAATGATAATGATAATCAAATTGGTGTGGAACCCTGATCCTTCGTTTATCAACATATAACAAAGAGGTAAATATCAGATAGTCGTAACATGACCTAAAAATTATATTTTTTACCAAAAATTACACAAAATAAAATGTTTTGGGGTAGAACAATCTTTTATGAACATAAATATATGAGAAATATACGCGAATGACGGAAAGGAAACGTTGTAATATAGATTCAATGGTGATATGTCGCAAACTTCCATGTCTCCTAAGTACCAATCTAACAAAACAAAACCGCACAATTTGTATGAAGAAAAAAAAAGCGGTTGACATGACAGTTTGCGATCGCTTCATAAAGTACGCGAAATTAAATGTTTTAGGATAGAATAAACCAACCCTAACTTATCCTACTCCAACTTAATCATTTTGTGTAGTTTTTGGTGAGAAATATCAATTTCAGGCCATGTTACGACTATCCGATAATTACAATGTTGTGTTTTGTAATATAATAATGAATATTTAAAAGGGCAAAATATTCATAGAAAGGGACCAGAAAATCATCAATCAATGTGCACGTCATCTGGTCTCGAAGGGTTAATACGCATTATTCATTGATTGTCTGATTACGAGAATCTTTTGATGATTTTGGAATAAGAGTGTGACCATAAATGTAATACGTGTATTAACTGCTAGACAGTGCGCGTAGTTTAATACCATTTTAGATTTCAAATGAAATGTAAAGTTTACTTACTTGGGGTTTATTCAATTTTATGATAGAATGTTTACTGAAGTCAGACACAAGAGTCTTTGTTGAACGAAGTTCTGCACACTGTGGCTCTGCCATGTTTCACAGTGTACTAATAACAAATAAATTCAACAAACTTTTCGTCTTACAGTTGACTTGCGCTGCTTAGCCATTGGGATAATGAAATCAAGAATCTTTATAATAAATAGTACACTAAAATATTGACAGTTACAAAGAGAGGTACACACACAACTCATAGACTATTTCGATGGAGTTACAAACATTGTCGTATTGTCTATGATGTTAGTCCTCTTTATGGCATTGAAATTATAATAAGTAGATTGGTAGGTAGTGAAATCAATATATTAGAAAGAATGTAAGTCAACAATATTTACTACTATTTCGAATACTTGCAGGTAAGTAAACATAACAATAAAAATAAATTCGTAGTACAAAAAATACAGTAAATACATATTAATAATAATGAAATAAATAAGTAGGTAATATAAATACGTAGGATGTAGGTGAAATAACACTGGCTCGTGGCAATTCCACCTATTTTTCAAAAAATCCGAGTAATTCTTTATCACTATTACGTTATAACAACAATGGTAGAATAATTGATACTTATAATATGTGCCGCAAACATATTACATGCCATAAACCTGTGGTGCACAACCTATTTGAAAGAAGGGCCAGTTTTTCCATTTTTTAATCTTTTACGTGCCGCAGAGGGTAAAAGTGAATTTACGCATTTTATTATTTTTAATTTAATTGTAACGTCATTTTCCTGCTTATTACTAGTTATTTTGGGCCGCATACGGCCCACTGGCCGCGTTTGTGCATCACTGCCAATATTTTCAAAACGTCTTTGCAACTTTTCGGTACAACTCCGCCTGTCGTATTTAAAGATTTTAAAACTCAATGTGTATAAATATATTCATGCATGCATTATAAATATTATATTTTATTCCATTGTGTTAATATTTATATTGACGTATAATGAAATGGATAGTTAAAATATTAATATCGTAACTTTTGTACCTACTTATTTCTTTGAGATGATTTTTCGACAGTTGACGGAACTGCATATACACATATCTGCCATTTACAAAAGTGAAGCTATAAAACTTACGAGAAATTCTAGATGTTTAAAAGGTTAAATGTGATCAACTAACGATTGAGAATAAAGTCATAAACAGATATTATATTTACCATCTACCCTATTGTACTTGGTAGGCGAAGTAACCCCAGTTTACGGTAATCTATCATTTTATGGTTACCCATGGTTGAAGGATAGAACGGATAGAAAAGTATAGTCCATAGATAATATACTATGTATAGTCATAGACTACTATAATTTTATTATCTATGGATATTATACGCTAGTAGTATATGTCCAGTTCAAATTGAATCAATAATATAGTTTATCTGTAATCGTTTTTAGTTGGATAACAAATGTTACATACATATAATTGTGATTTAAGACTACCCCCTGTCGAAGGTTAAATGAGAATAGTTTTTCCATTGTTACACTTCCACCGTTTCATTCACAGATGGGTGTCATTTGTGCTGAGGACTGCCGTGTCAAATAATAGGTAAAACAAAAATTTATTGAAATGTTAACGTTATTTAAAAATATTTGTTCACTTTTGAAACACTCAAGATGATTAAAACAATCAGCCAACGATTCAAGGATCGGGTTCATCGCCAGGCTATATTATTCAACGAATCCATACATAAATGTACACTAAGTGTATTTTCGGAGAGAAAAAGAGTAGCATGTAGTAAAGCATATTTACCTTTAAGCTATACCAACGACTTATTATTGTACTTGTTATTATTGTATAAATGCATGGCGCATTTGGCGTCAGCTGTAATGCCATGTATATTGATTTACAAATAAATAAATAACAATGAACATAAAATGCACTTTTAGATAACGTCCACCAATACGAACATTTACTGTTATAGGAGCTAAATTGTAAATAAAAAGTTTTTTTTTGCCTCTTCTGAACATTTCTCTTTTTGGACTTGCCATATGCATCTCAGGTACAGAGATCGCAGTCAAACTGGGGACTGTTGCCTTTGGAACTGGATGACTGGAGACTGATTGGTATAAGAAAAACTATATTCAACTACTTATAAGGCAACATTGATTTTTAGAACTAAAATTGAATATTAACTTCCCATTTTCCTATTTGGATTAATGCATTCACTTATAGCTGAGTAATAGAGTACTTATTTGTATTTTCAGATGTTACTTGAAACCAAACGAATTCAACAAGGAAGCAAGCATTACTGGCAGAAATGTCGTCTCACCCTGCTCGCTCCCATAACACAATTACAGCTCTTCATACAGAATTTCAACCAGGTTGAAAATGATGTGAGTTTAATGATTTGGTAATTATCGTTTTGAGCTTTCACAGTAAAAATCAGGTCAAAGATATTTTTAAGCATTTCCGCTCCCTATGTGGAACATATGGACTCCTAATGGAGCTTATCTCAAAAGAATAACTTGTAATTATTAACACTGAACTTCATATAAATAGCCTTGTTATATTTTATCAGTAAAGTTGATAATGTTCGCGATGAGAGAAACCGGTACTAATCATTATAAAAAATTAATACAAAAGAAAATGTGTTTTATTTTTTTAAATGATTGTTACTTCGTCACTCGACCTGTTTTTTCCGAAGATGCGAAGGATAGAACAGGGGTTCCCAACGAGTGAGGAATTACTCCCTTGGCGTGAATTTTAAAGTTCCAAGCCTGGAATCACGTCCGCTTATTAAAGATTTTCAATATATCATATATGCACATTTGGAAAGCACCTTTTGAGTGAAAGTTATCTTGGAATGGAGGGAATTATATTTGAACATTGGTGAAAGACGGAAAGGAGCAAAAAAGGTTGGGAAGCCCTGGGATAGAAGGGTGGGGCTAGAAAAGAAATGGTAGTTAGCTAATGAGTGCTCTAAGTTATTTGAATTAGATCAGTGGGGCGGTATGTTAACATCACATATATCTATGCCTTTGAACGCAAATGAATTTATCAATTTAATCAAATTGTCCTTACTGGGATTGTTACCTGTGGACACTGGAACTTATAGGACAAACGCCCATTAGAGTTGGCTACTTGAATATGAATAAAACAACCCAATGATGATTTTGTTTTAGATTTCCACACATGAAAACAAATGTAGAATGCCATTTGTATTGGTGTTAGGTAACCTTTTTTTTTGATTCATCACAAAGGTACAGAGCACAATTTCCTTTATTCAGGAAAATATTCTTTTACTATTTTTAGATTGCCTATACTGGCCTATATTTGGTGGAAAACAACCCCCATCTACTCTCATCGACTAGCTAACCATGTATCCTGTGTTACATGTATATGTGACGTATATATACTGTGTTGCGACCTACTTAAAATTATAAGGTATTTTATTGTCTTTTTCAGTTATCACCAAAACCTCTTGACTGCAACTGATGACAGATGCACTGCACTCAAATACGCACAGGTGATCGACCATATCTGGGGATAGTACACTGAATGAAATCAACTATAAAACATTTATCATGATCGTGGATTGTTTGCAACATATGATTTTATGCAATTGTTAAATCACATGTACGGAGAGTTCAGAAACTGGCAATACTTTTAATTTTGATTTGAAGTATTCTAACTACTGCTGATTTTTGGTCCACCAAAGCTCGCAACTAAGTTTTTGGTACACTTGTGAACTTTCATTGCCATTCGTTCTTAACACGTTGACCGCTAGTATTTCTCTAGAGACGTGCTCACCGTATACGGTATGAAGACATCTTATACTAGTTATTATTAAACAAAATAACCCCAGCGCTGATGGAAATTCACAAAAACAACGCTAGCACATCGTATCGGGCCATATTTAATTTTTTTTTTGTTGGATTTCTTTTTCTCGTAAAAAAGTCCCACATTTTGTTGTATGTCACACAATTGTTTTAGGCTCTTATCACCAGCATTTATTTATACACAAATTCACTGAATGGTGCTAAGTGATGCGTGATGAGTAAGTGTGGAAAGTTATCTACAATTTCTATTGACCCACATTTGAAAAAAATACAGCTGTCTTCATTTTTTTTTGTTATCTCGGAGCTTCATAAACCATTTCATCTTTTCTTCGAGACCATTTCCACTTTCCACCTTTGTAAAATGGCCACTCGGTATACTGTTTCACGCCGTGACTCAATTACTACTGTAATTTTTCCATGGGAATATACACCTTCAAATTGTATTATGACATATTTCCCTTACTTAAAACGCAAAATGGGTTTAGTTGCGGAACATAATATCAACTATTATAGAATGTTCTGTGTGGGGGTGGGACCTTTCAATTTTTTTTTTTAATGTACTTTTGCATTTGATGAAGAGCTTCTGTTAGTGAATGTTAAATGTCCGTGATCAGAAAATGGGTTGGTAATTTGATTTTATTGGCTGTTTTGGGTGAAGATATTTTAATGTCTACTTTGCCCTTCTCCACCCACCACTGCTTTCCCATCCGTTAATTTTATATGGCAGTATCAAGTGGTGTAACGAACGTTAAGCGTATCTACAGTTCTTTTTTCTTTTAATTGGTAGTGTCTTTGGAACAACTGACCAAGAATTGGTGGCGTGCACTTAAGTGCACAGAAAGTCAATCCCTATGTAATATCTTTTTTTTTAATTCGATAAACTTGATTGTATGCCACTGAAGATCATGTCTCCTCAATGCTCCATTATGTCTACATATTTGTAATAAGGACAATAAGGAATATAAATTTTAACAACTGAAGTAATATAATGAGTACATCATTGAAGTCATCAAACAACAATTTACTTAAATATACAAAATGGCGATTCTAAAAATAAATAAAATATAATAGTGATTTCAATAATTATGGATTAAATGGTGAGAGGCAGGGAATTTAAACTTTTTTTCTCCAAAGGAGGGCACAAATTTTATGAACTGATTAAAGTTTTCTGGGGAAGAAACTAGATCTAGATGTCCGATAGGACCATCGCGATTATTTCTGCAGGACAAATACAGGATATCTCTTTCAATGGACTTAATTGGGCAATCCCAAAGAATATGCTCAGAATCTTGATTTTTATCACCACATGGACAATATGGGTCTGGGTTAATTTTAAACACATAAAACTTAAATCCACCATGACTAGTGATAAATTGGGAGGTCCAGTGATCTGGAGAGGACCAGGTTGCATTCTGATGAAAGAGAATATGTGAGAAAAATAGGTACATAATTCTACCTCGAGGTGACAATGACCACCGTTTAGGCAAGTCGTCAGAACAGTTAGTGAGAAGAGTTTTTTCACTTCAGCTTTAAGAAACTGTTGAGAATCCAACGGTTGAAGAATTGTGCTGCCAACTTGTGCTGGTTTCCCGAGCATGGAGCAGTGATGGATTGCAGGACTTCTTTGGACCTCTAAATTTAGAGAAATAAGTCCTAACATGACACGAAGACATTCGATTGAGCAGGTTCGATAGGTTTTGGACATGGCAAGAAGTGGAAACCCTTGCCCCCGAAGAAGTATTTGACATATTTTTATGTAATGTCTATGATGTCGCCACGAAAGTGGTGTAATTTGGAGTGATGCCTGTGTTATTGATTTCAAGCCCACAGCTGGCCGAGCAACTTATTATGTCTTGTCCTCTTCGATTATCGATTTTGGGGCTACCCCACCAGCTACGTTTGGTATTGAAATTTCCTCCAATGATGAGTTCTTGTTTTTCAACGTGTAGTTGTGTTATTGTAATGAAGGTGTCAGTTACTGGGGTTGTAGGTGGTATGTAAATTGAGCCAACTGTCGATGAGGTGTTTGTAGATGAGATGTTGATGAATGAGTGTCTAGACTAGTGTCAGATAAGTCTTTTCTGTTAAAGTGTTGGAGTGTGACGTCGACAATGATAACGATGGCCTTGCAGGCATCGTATGGGTATCTGGAGCTTGATTTGTGGTAAATTATTTGCTGACCTTGACAACTGCAAAGTTACTGACATTCGCTGTCGGAGTAGAAGTATGTCCGCTTTGCCTGTGTTGGCCAGTAAGCAGTCAGTAGCGCTTTGGCTTCTTTGTAGGTTTTGTTGTAAGGAATTTATGGATTTTGTGCTGGATTCTGTTTGTGTATGTGAAGGCTTATTGGCCATAGTTGGTGTTTCTGATTGTTCGTGAGTTTCATGCGTTTCAAGTGAGAGCATTCTTTACTGTGTGCAGCATTGTAGCATTTTTTTTCTATTTTTTTAAATATTGACATGTATTTATGGTCGCCGACGCTGTGTTCGTATCGGTCTGCTCAATCATGCCCCACTGCCGTACAGTGGGTATGCCCATTTCCGACAGTTGACCGGATTTCTTCCTCTGAAAAGCCAGAGGGCATATCGAAGACAATGATTCTGGGTCGCTTCTTTCCCGCCATTTCAGCACGGAGACCAGCCTCAGCCAGGCCAGGCGCGCAAGTTTTTTGCCTCGTCCTCTAGTGAGGATGAACAATTATCCCCCATTCTGCATATTTCAGACCCCAGTACACCAGTTTCACCTTTAGTTTTTTCTCAATACTAATGAAGAAAAAATAAAACACCTGATATTGATGGCCGGATGATGATGATTTATCTTCCATTTAGTGAGAGGATGTGCAGCTATAGTACTTATCCTTTTTGTAATCTTGATGGTGGTGACACCGGGTGGTGATTCAATAATCTCCAGCATTATTGTTTAGGGCAATGCACTGCACACACGCCCGAAGGAATATATACATTACACTGTCCATTTTTTTTTTGTTGCTTATCCTCGAAAGGAGGTCAAACTACCGATGTCCCAGACGGTCTTGAAGTTCTTTCTGCTTCGGTGTCGTGCGGTCATCTGCTTCTTCTGCTAGTCCGGTTCTGATGCCGTCAACCAGACAGGAGGGAAGGAAAGCTATGTCCAAGAAGAGGCCTGTGGTAAAGTAACGGCGTTTAAATTGGTTCATGATATATTCTACTACTCAGAACAGTTGATGGTTAATGGAGTGTTTCGCTCTGTAGCCGTGTTGCTCATTTGGGATGAGTTTCTTCTCCGGGACAGATCAGTCCAGCCTGAACTTAATGACGCGTTCGAGAAGTTTATCCATTGATGGAAGTAAAATAATTTGTCTGTGGTTTTCTGGGATCGTGTGATTTTTACCTTGTTTAGGTATGAGTATGACGTCCGTCGCTTTCCACATGGTTGGAAAATGTTAGATTTTTAAGCATGTGTGATAAGCATGTGTAATGATTTTAGTAAGCGCTTACGCAACGTTCTTGATACATTGATTGACGACTTTGAGAATGTAGGACTTCTGTGCTGTTGTGTTGTAGCGTTCCATTGGAGTTCCAGAACGCTATCTGTAGTGATGTAGGATTGATTTTATGATTAGCTTTGTCGGTTGGTATTAATCCTCGCTAGGGCTGCAATCACTTGCACGAGCGCCCTTTGGTTGTTGTCGGCGTGCACTTGGAGCTGCTGAATCGCAGCCCCAGGTTTCGGACGTTCTCGGTTCCGCGGATGGGAAGAGGAGGGTGCAGCTGGCGTGGCGAGACGAAACTGGACTTAAGCGGGATGGCCGTGAGTCAGCTGGCTGCGAATGGTGAGCTCCGTTTGATGCTCTCCACGTTGGCAAGGACCAGGCTCTGGCTCTATCCACAGGCTTTCAGGTGTCTGGATTTCTTGCACATCCGTGATGGTTTGCCGGGTGGTGACCTCCGTATCGAACATATCTCAAGGCGGTGTGACAGCGTCCAATTGCGATTTTCCTCGGCATTGTCTCCACCTTTATCAAAAAAATGTGGTCGCCGGAAGGCTGCGAAAGTTCATAACTAGGACTGAGTCCCCTTTTTTCTTCTGTCCAAGGATGGAAGTCAGGGCTGGTCGCCTGCTGAGTAGGAGGGCTTAAGATGGCCTCCCTCGACTCAATTCTACCTTTGAGGTAAGATGCTCTAGCAGTGAAGCGCTGACGGCGCTCAGCTTTCTGCCATTTGTTAATAATCGTTCCGCCGGATTTCTATCAATTTTTGAAACTCGATCGCCTACAACGTCTTCGATGTCTTTGATAAGTTTATCTGTGTAGATAAGTGCTCACTCGGTGCCACCTTCCCAATCCCTTGTTGAATTGATGGCCGTCGTAGGGTTGTTATCTTCAATTATGAATGATGAGAATGATCGGGGAGGCATTAATTCTGCCGATGTCAAAACCCTCCTCTTTTTGAGAGGTTTTTGAGGCAAAGTTGTACCCTTGCCGGGAACCGACAATGTCCACTAGGACAGTTAGTGTGGTTGTAAATATAAGTAATAATTACAAGGATGCTATCATATTTTACTCATAAATGCTAACCACATTGCTATCGAGGCAAAAAAATTACAATACTGGTATTCGATTTCATGACTAATTAGATGGCGTGCATAAGCTGGAAAAATTACCAGTACACTTACTACTTACACTTTATTATGCGTTTTCCAATGTATTTCATTTCCATGGAGTCATGTTGTCGTTAACATGTGGACCTCCCTTTTATCCCACCACTAATACCAAAACAGGTTTCGCTTACTTCGCAAAGTTAAAAGTTATTTTTTCATTCTTTCCACGGGCTAGTCAAAGTATACAACTCAAGAATCGAAATGCACAAATAAATGAATATTGTGATTTGGTTAATTTAAAAACTATAAATCCAAAGTTTTTGAACCGTTACTGTAATCCATTCAAGTGAGCATACTCTGTGAGAGCTCATGAATGGTAGCACTAGTTCATGCAAGGTCATCATTCCTTTCAGCTGTTCATCAATTTCTTATGTGGAAATTAAAAACAGTTTACGCTGGTCTTTTTATTTTTAAAACACATTCCACATTCCTCTGCGTTTCAGGGACTTGATCTCACTTTTTAGTTCATAGATCTTTTTTTAGATTGAAGATCTCTCGTCTTTGGGCGGTCCTCTCCAGATTGATGAGGACCAGTGGGATGGACGTTTTTCGGCGCCCATGGTGATCCTGAAGATGTTCAATACTGGATATCCAGAGTCCAACAGTTCGGGCTTAATCTCGTTGAGGTTAGCCTTCTCTGGAATACTGTGAATGACCAATTTCAGGGGTTTATCTTCAGGCAAGGCGAAGCTATGAAAGCTTATATCCTCTTGTAAGAATGCAGCTGCTCTCCGGTAGTCATTTACTGAGGTAGGTTGCGGCTGGGTTTTTAGGTTTTTCATTATGATGGTGAATTTCTTTTTGTCGTATAGGACGTAGGTGCAATTTTCATTGTTTTCTGAGTCATTTGTCATCAAAATTGTGTTTTTATACACCTCTTCTGAATAAAGACTTGTGTCTTGTAAAATGCTATCATATTTTACTAATAAATGCTGACCAAATTTGCTATCGAGGCATATAATGCAAATTTCCAATGTAATTTGTTAATCTTTTCCATGGAGTTCCCTTTTATCTCATCACGGTACTACCAAAACAGATTTTGCTTATTAAAAGTTATTTCTCTATTATTTCCTTGGGTTTCACAAAGTTTCTGCTACCCATTCAAGTGAGCATAGTCTGTGAAAGCTCATGAACGGTAAACACTAGTTCATGCAAGGTCATCATTCCTTTAAGCTGTTTGTTCATCAATTTCATATGTAGAAATGAAAAACAGTTTATGCTGGTCTTTTTTCAATTTAACAACATTGACAATTTCTGAACCATGCGCAGCAATTCAGTCGATAGTTCATATAAGAACATCAATTCCGTCAGACATATCACAATACCGTGTCTTGCTATCATTAAGGAGCTGGAGTGGTAGTAAACACTATTTTGTGAGATAACTTTGTAGCTAAATCTGATTGTTCAGTCACAATTGCCTCTGACAAGTGAAAAGAGTTTTTTCACCTCAATCTCAGCTTCAGGTATTTTTAATGCTTCACCAATTTCACGGATTGTTTACATCAATGCAGAATTTTGGGTTATTTCTCAGGCACGCCAAATAATTCGTATTTGTCATCCCTGATATAACTACCGAATCTATCATCCTGGGGCACTAAATATTGGATTTACCATCATGTTCTTTAACATAGCTGTGTTTAAGCGATTTCAAATGGTTGCCAAGAGTGTCTTAGGAGCAGTGCTGAAGACTTAGTTGCAGTAGACTAGTAGGCATATCAAAAATGTGGGCCATGGGCCATCTTCATGGCATTTATATGTGGAGCGCGATCACTATGAACAGTGCAATTTTTACAGTCGAAGTGCTGTCTTGGTCAATCGCTCGCAGCAAGTAGAAGGACTTCTATTTTTTTGTTAAATGTGAAGACTGAAAAAATGTCTAGTATCTGAATCTTCAAGATAATAACATTGTAATTTTGATGCATACTTCATTATAAATAAAAGATTTTTTATATTAAATTTATGTTTTATTGAATACTGCCACACTGTTGCATTTAAAAAAAAAAAATTAGCACCTTAGCAGATTGTGTACACTTCTGCACTAAGGAGCTATATATGATGTCACGCTCTAGGAGGGGAGAGGTGGTCTGATATAATGTGTTTGTGGAAAGCTATGTGACGATGGGAGAAGTGGGGTTAAAGTATAGTCAAAATCGTGTGATGTCATATATGGACGCCCTAAAGTGTGATAAAATAAAGACTGTTAGTACTTGGAAAGCTTTTTATAGTCAAGATCTATTCACTCACCATACAACTTTGGAAAATGAATGCAATATAATTCGCCTTTGATGAAACCAAGTCAGCATGGCCGATCAGTCTGTAGGTTAAAGTGCATGCATAGCTATAGCAGTTTGTGACAAAGTCAAAATTGAGGCCGCCTGAATCGACGCTTACCGTAAAGCAATGAAAAAGCTGTGCGTTAGGAAAGTGCTATACCGTTCCTATTTGCTGCTCAAGCACAAACTAGCCTCGCAAAATATTCTTCACAAAAACAATTTTGATAAACTTAAAATGTACAATTTTCCAATAGGTACAGATGATGAGGCGCAGCTCAAATAGGTCAGCACTGCCTCTTTAATTTAGATACTTAAGTAGATAGTCTAGCTTAGTGCTCCACAACCTTTTCTCACCCACGGCACACCTAAGCACTCATAAATATTTCGCGGCACACCAAATGCTAAAATATGTAAATTTCGTAAACAAAACTTATAATTTTTTAATTTGTTTTTATTTGATGAATTTGAAATACCAGCCAATACTATTTTTAATAAGAACCAAATAGACTCTTTTAGATTTATCCCTATTTTAGCTAACTTTCTGTTTGAACCCGTTTTATTTGTCAGATCATATCAATAACATTCATTTTGACCATTCGTTTTGTTTAATTCATTCAAATTCTCAAAGATGTCAACAATACATCAATTTCATTCAATGATTATTTTAGAAGAATCGATAAGATGATTATTTCACAACAAAGAGTTATGGCATATATGATTAAATAAAAAATAAATAGTCTCATAGCAAAGTTCAAATAATCTTACCGAAACTTTGCCTCTTTGTGTATTATTTATATAATTTCAAAATACTTGATTTTTTCTCATTTTGGACGCACTGTATCGCAGCACACCTGGGATCGTCTCGTGGCGCACCGGTTGCGGAGCACTGGTCTAACTGCCTGATGTTCCCTACGGAATCACAGGACATCACCTCGAACAGCTATTCATGTTATTGCTAGTCACAGTCTCAACTGGGAACTATTATCTATGGATTTAGTCAGGATATCTCTGTCAAATGACTGGCGGACGATTCGTATAAGTAGCATCATCTGTATTACCTGTAGCTGTAAAGTTATTGATAAAGGTATGTACAGATGAAATAAATACATAGATGTCGTAGATAAGTATATTTGCATAACTTTATAAAATTGATGCTTTAAAACTTTTAATGATTATTCTTATTTTTCCACGCTTAATAATATGCTCATTTTATTTTTTAATAAATTTATAACTTTAATAATAAAATTGCTGAGGGATAAAAGCAATAGAAGTCTTCAATATTTTTTCTTAATTTTATTATCATTCTATATTGCTTTTTCTTTACAATAAATCTGTATTATTATGTATATATGTATTATAGTAGTAAGCAGCTGTTAATGATTATTTAATTTTTTCTCACTAGTTTTGAGTAATTGGGCTTTGAAGGTTTTTAAATGTTTGAAATGTTATACCTTTTTCATTTAGTTGATTTGTACAAAACTGTTTTCAAGTCAAAGTATAATTTATGAGTGTTTTCTCCCAAAGGGTAGAGTTCCAAATAAGGAATATTTCTTTATAACTAACTCAATATCTCATTTTTTAGATTTAGTGTTTTCCAGAACAGCTACGACATAATGTATTTTTTTAATTTTCTAAAAAAGTGCTGACGGAATAAAAGAATAGATGTCGTTAGTACACTACTTCGTTATTTTAATCGTTTCAAATTGAAATGATACTTAATTTGACATATTTACATAATTATATTTGATATTCTAATAAGAAATACATATTTTTAACATATGCATTACTCCCATCTGTATCTACAGAAATATGTCCATTTATATTTTCTACAGAATAACGAGTTATAAAAAATTCTTGGCATTGCTTTTATCGAAATTTCGACTTTCGCTTTTCCATTAATAAAATCAGTATGGTGCCATTCGGGTGACTAGTTGCAATAAATATTGCAAACACATATCACGGCATGCTATCGCACTTTATAAACACGCTCGTTAATTAAGTTGGAAACAGCATGCGGCGAATATCTACTTGAATACGTACTGCACCTACATGCTCCTTTCACGCATTTAAAAAATAAATATATGACAACTAATTAATATTAATTTCTATAAAGGTGTTTCTTAGATGATTTTGGCGGTTAATTTGTGGTAATTTATTTACAATATACAGGTCAAATTCGGCCCCGCAGGGTCAACGTAACTTATTTCAATTGTTGACGAATTTGAGTTACTTTTAGACAAATGTCTTCCAGTTATGTTGAGAATTTTTCCTCTACTCTCCAGCACAGGGTTTCCCAAACTTTTCTTGCGATGGAACAGTTTGCAAATCCTACAATTTTAACGGAACGCCTTGTTTATTTTGTTGGGTATATAATATTAATATGAAGTCAGACATGCTTAGATTTGTTGCTGCAGCTGCAGCTGCAGCAGCATATAAAACCATTCCAAGTTTTCGCGGAACACCTATTCCCGTTCTGGGAACATAGTTTGGGAAACCCTGCTCTAGAACAATCATACTCAACTTGCGACTAGCCAAATTTTTATGCGCTACTCAAAAAACTCACACTCAAAGATGTTGCAATAAAGAAATTATTAAGCATCTATTACGAGAAAATTCTAATCCAAATAGGTACTACATAATTTGCTAACGGTGAGAAAAGCTTATCAAGTTGGTATTGACATTTTCCCAGTACACTATAGCATCGTTTAGATACCTTATCCAAGAAGTTTAAGAGCATACTTCAATATTTATGTGATATTAAGAACTTTGCAAAACTATCTATTATGTTAGGATATGATTATGCAAAGTTTTTTGACGAATTCATCGACTTCAAAAACGATACGTTTTTGGAAGTTATTTAAAAAAAAGATTGAGATAAAGAGTTACAATAAATTTTGAAAATTAGTACCTGAAAAATATAAGACTAAGAAGTGTGCCCACCTGCAGCTCACTTAGTTCACACCAACGTATCTTTGGGAATCATCCTAATTTAAAATGAAAAGGGTAAGTACATTGGCTCACTGATTCTCACCTTGGCGGCGTATTGAGAGTGACATGAAGAAATTATTATAAACCTTATTATATTATGTGGAATAACGTAGTTACTACTTTGCATCCCGCATAAGGTAGCAACCTTGACTGTGTATTTGACATGAGGCCTGGAAAAACGTCCAAAGAAGATCTGCAATTAATTACTCACAAAAAAATGGCAACAGTAGTTTTCATCCGTTGTTTTTTCCTGAATTGTGAAATTTTAAACTCTAAAAAATAATTTTACAGCAATAAATACTATTCTGAACCTGAGCCGTTAAAGATTTATAAACGTATGATTTGATAGGTAAAGCAAATGTCTATGGAATTATAGTATTTATGCAACCGGCCTATTAATAAGCTGTATTGAAAAGAAATTACAGGGTTCGCATCCGCTGTGGCTCATTTAAAATCGTCATACACGGTAGAAATTCAGTAGAGATCGACCCACCGCTATTTGAAGATTATAAAACCATCCAAATACAATAACATGCATTTTATATGAAATAAAAAGTTTTTCTGTTGTTGAACCATGTAGAGATCTGGAAGCAATACGATCAGAGATCTGAGACGCAAAATGTTTATGTACAAAATAATTGTTTTTTCGTTTACCTCCCTATAAAGTAAAATAAATCTGACAATTTAAGTTATTTATAAAGACTTCTTATTCTATTATATTCTTCCATAGAAAATAGGTTTTTTGTCTGCGAGAGAATGAGATGTAGTCAGCATTCAAGGCATAGTAATTAAAACTAGCAATAACACAGTTACAACGACGTTATTAATGTAGACGAAAGCAAGAATTTTGAAGAATTGTATCATTAAACAGGCACACGCCAAAACAATGCAAAAAAGTCGGACAGAAAAATATAAATAGAGACATGGCGTACTTCAGGACTCCAGAAGAAAGTAAACACACTTCCATTATTACATCAACTGATCCGTCCACCTTGAACAAACTCTTCCACAATCATTAAATTAGAACTCGTCCCCACAAAAATATTAAGTGGATTTATGTTCTGAAAAAAATTAAAAAACTAATATTTAAATATGTGATTTGGTAAGTATGTACTGTTTACAATTACTACATACTCTAATTGATATTTTCTTAATTTATCTTGCAAAATTGTGTCAAAAATGCAATTCGAAGCAAATACCCATTTATATTTTTTATAATGAGTAATAATTAATAACGACTGCTGAATCTGCAGACATTGAAAAAACTTCAAATTCAAAAATATTGTTCAAAAGATTACATTACATACGTAACATTACATTACAAAACATTACATACGTATTAATAAAAGTAATAAAGTGTATTTTGAAATTGTAAAATTCCGTTTCCCCATGTGGAGTGCCAGTTTGCAGGTTAAGCAATCATATATGTTCTGCATAAATGTCAGAAGTTGAAAACTAATGCTTTATATTTAATCAACTCCGAGGAATAGTTTATAATGTAGTTGAAAAATTAATAAGAACTAACCTCATTCGTTCAGAGTACCCCCTAACTCTCACAAATAGATTGAATGCAAGTCCAACTTTTATTCTGTCGGTTTTTTTTTCCTTTCAATGGAGGCGGCCCATAGTATAAAAATGGTAGTGAGATTTGTAATGTTCAAAAAGGAGTTTCCTTGTTTTTTTTATCCTGTTTTCGAAGGGGATGACGCTAGGCGGGATGTTGTAAAACATGGAGCACCTCCGAATTATTTCGAAAACAATTCTCACATTTATATTACACACACATAAAGGGTACATAGTCATCGACAATAATATCACAAAACGATATGATTGCAAACTGTTTTGCAACGTAAGTAGGTACTATGTAGATATTGTATGAATACAGAAAATTACACAATATTTAATTGGTTTATTTTCGCTTTTATAATAAGTCAAACCAGAGATTATAAAAATCAAAATGAATCACTTTAAATTAAGGGTGAGTGAAAAACTTCGGATTCTGTAACAGACAGAAAAAAATAGTTCAATATTTTTTTTGTAAATTATTTGTTTTATATTTATCTATGCAACAATCGGTTTCCATACTAACAATACATGGGAAATTAGTCACATCTGCGAATCTAACACTTCAAGTTGATTTCCATCTTCAAATCATTCTTATTGTACCTATTTAGTTTACATGTTTATGCTTACCTCCATATCCTGTGTAAACATTTATAGTTTTATAGAAAAGTGTAAGTAAGGCGTCGGATGTATTATTTGGGCAATCTTATATTGCCGAATGAAAGTAGGCGGACCTGGAGCGCGGCTTTAATCAAAGGTGTGTCGAAATTTCTTGTCCCATTCCACAACACATTCTATTGGAGAAGGATTAACACATTCACGGCCTCGCCGACATCTTGTTGTAAAGGTGTACACACTGCTTATTATAATAATAATAATATAATTCCCAATAAAAGTTGTGCCGCTATAATTTATTGCTCAGAGCTTTTCAACTTTCTCGCTTGGTACCAAATTCAATATATTTATGCCGACTCTCAATGCGAACGATTTACGAAGGACTTCTTTTTGGATCATTTTAACCCTTCCGTATTCATGGTGAAACAATGAGTTACTTCGGTTATTTGTGTAATAAGTCATACAAAAAATTGAAACTTTTGCTATTTGTAAATAAAATAGTTCTACATATAATTGAAAATTAAAAATACGATACAGTTTACGTCTTCTTTGTATAATTAGTCATAATTTGAAAACCTCTTCAATTTTACCATAAAAAAATACAAAATTATAGTGTAGTAACAATCCGAGATGCATAACGCAACCGTTTTGTTTCAAACGGCACCGATTTACTTTTCGAGCTTATTCTGCTATGAAGAATTTCTATTCTTGCGTCTTTTGATAATTTCGCATAGTTTGAGTTATGTATTTCAGGTTTTACACACAAAATATAAGGTAAAATAATTACTTAATAATACGTAAAACCATATTTCACTCTTTGAAATTGTCATTTCGCTTTATAAATGCGTTTATAGGACAAAACCTACGAAATGTGACTCCATGAGATTTGAAGGGATTTTTTAGCATGAAAACGGAAGGGCTAATTAAAAGAAGTGAGTCACTCGCTCTATCTCATTTTAGATGTGGTCAAGATAGACATAACGAGTTAGAAAAGAATTGGTATTGAGTGAAGCATTCTCTCTACGTCCCATCTACTGGTTCAGACAAAGTGAGTGGAGGATAATTATATGATTTGATAAAATTTGATTCATAAATTTCACTTTTTGTTTTGTACATAAAACATTTTATAATTACATAATTTGTAAAACCGATATCGTCTTCATTTGGCGTGTAACGAAGTCAGGATAACGACTACACTTTTTTTGAAATGTCTTTCGGTATTGTAATAAGAATTTATTCAAACATACACCCGATTCTCTTTTTACACGGTTTTTTTACAAAGTCTAAGAAAATCGACCAATTATTTTTTTACACTGATTTTTTTGCTGTTACACGGTTACAAAAAACGAAAAGTTTAATTACATACAATAAGTATATGTACATATTTAAAAACACGTCCTTTGTAAATATTGAAATCGTCATTTTTGTTATTATTTGGCGAATTAAGATGCAGATTCTCATGGCTCATGCATTACTTGTTGTTTTGAGACAATTTTATTTGTTCTTCTATGTTTCAATTTTATTCCATCTCTGGTTTTTATTTGTAAATGTCAAATGTTTAATTTTAATCCCAAATCATGTCAATTTATTACTTATTATGTATGTAGTATGTATCTTATGAAAATATTTTTATATGTAAAAAAAAAATAATTAGAACTATTTTAAGTTTCAGAATTCTATAATTTGGGCGTTTTTAAGTAATGGAACCTATTTCACATTTTTCTATGGCACTTTATCTTTTTTAAATGAGTTTTTTTGCACGGTAGTCTCAGTAACGTATCCCCTATGAAACAAGAGAATCGAGTGTATAAATTGTTAAAATAATGATCTTAATTGAAAATAGGTCCTGCTTCTAATAAATATATAATTATAATACAGAATTTTTGATTTTTGAACAACACATATAACTATTGTTTGTATCGAGAATATAATATGTACAATTTATAACGCAAATAATAGTTTTCGTAATTTATTTTAATAATTTGATAAAATAACTGTTTTATTCCTTGTTTGTAATACCCGAATGAACATTCACACGCATGCGTCTGACAGTTTGGGTGGACTTAAGATTTTATTGTGCAGAACAGGACCAAGGACCAAGTCGAGTTGGTTGCGAAGACATTTCTTTTCATTGTCGTCCTGTGTCGCCGCGTCTTAATTAATACATTTATGAGACAGGAAATGAAAATAAGAGTAATGGGATCTTTTAAATTTCGAACCACAAAGCTTACAGAAAGCAATGCAAAGCTAACGAGCTTAACAATGGCGCAATAAATTTTCTCAAGCTAATCGTTGAACGTTGTTTAATAATAAAAAAATGGTAGTATCTATGGATCACCAATTAATATAATTAAATTCGTCATACACTACTTACAGGCATATAAGTATATAGTATTAAATTATCTGTATTATCTAAATATACTCTAAAAATGTCATAATATTTCCTTTCTTATCTTATGCCTACTTAAATTATCTAACTGTGTGTATCCAAATTTCGCGAATTATTTTATTACAAATGCTATTATTGCAGTGCCATTTGTCAAAATTAGCTCAATATGTCAACACAGAGAGGGAGTGTGTGTACTGCGTTACAAGCAGGAGTCAAATACACATCTATTATAATATGTTACCATTGATCGCTTAGCCGAGTGGAAAGCGCTATTGGGCTTTCATTTTCTCGGTTGTGGGGTCACGGGTTCGAATGCCCAAGTGAAAACATTCATACTTACATTGATTTGTCAATCAATTTATGAATTTGTATCTTAATACTTGGATGCCTGTACTGTGATATTTTTTGGCCCCTTAAAGTCTTTACCCTTCTCGTATCAGATCCTGAAAATGAAGTGAAACGTGAATTGCTAACTATAATCCCTTACCTAATTCGTCCTTCTCCCTTGACCTCATAAAAGAGCGTCTAGCTTACAACCAGAGCTTAGGACTAAGAACCCATATGCTGCAGATTCAATATTCTTCATATTTGAAATGTACAGTAATAGTGCTTCAAAAGACTTTGTTGCAGGTATAAGTTGCTTAAAATTTCAATCATATTTCATCATAAAGCGAATTCATGCGCTTCAAACAATATGGTCAGACGATACTTCCATAGAAAACCTAGAAACTGCAGTTTTAAATTATGCAGCTGAGTATTGGTTGAAACTTGTTTCTACGGCATCATTATATAATACATATAGATACACCAATTAATTATTTTCAAATACTTTGGATAAAATGATTCATAGTGGCAATATATTAACGACTAAAAGCATATTTGAATCCATTAAAATGTAGGAATGTGTTTAAAGTGTATTATTTATTCCAAAAATTTTGTCATCAGTAAAACAGTACTTACTTAACACTCATCAAACAAGTATTTTTAATAGGAAAACTTATTATAAGTATTCTAGACCTACAATTCTCATTCAATAAAGGACATTATCTACGCAAACAAGCTGAGTTTTGACTTCCTCAAATCCTTGATAGAATGAAACAGACTTTAGTTGGTATAAACCTACTGATCAGTCATACATTTTTTTTAAATAAATAGTTCTGTATGATTATATTTGTTACCAGTTAAAAATACTTTAAAGAACTGAGAGGAGCTGAAAATAATTGTTATAAACTTCAAGTTATATCAACATAACTGTTAGGCTCAGCTCAGTTTGATAAGTAAATGATGTAAGAGGAAAAATATAAACTGAACGTGATGATCTCAAAACGAATATTTGTGACATACTCATTTTCCGTTGTAAGCTATGATATTTTTGTAAATATTTGGAATGTAGGTATATTAAATAAAATTCTACAAATTATTTTCCATTATATGTATTATTAAGCAGCAAAGAATTTATGATTGGTCGTAAATTAACTAAGGAGACAAGCAAGAAACCCCATTGTCTATTGTCCATTTTAGCAGCGTGTAATGTCAAAATACGAGTAGAAGTTGTTAAATTCAATAGGCAAGTAATGTGCAATCATCACAATAAACCTCCCGTGAGCTTCTTCAGCTTTTTCGTGCACTTGTTTTAATGTATGACTCTACTGGATGTCGAATATTCCAAAATGAAACGTTCACTTCCAACTAGCGATGACAATGAGAAATGATAATTCATTGCCAAGAAGAAAAATACTTGGGATAGTTTTCTCCCTTAAAGTCTAAAATATTTGACAGGACAATTATTATTTAACTATATATACCTTTACATTTAAAGAGTGTTGATGGACATAAATTCAACGGCCGTCGTCTTATAATATGCTTAATTTATGACGATTAAATCGTTGATACAAAATCATAGTATGCTTATATTTGTAATAATACAACCAAACATTAGAATTTAAATAAACTTAGTTCTACTTAGTCGTTCAGTATTTAAAATAAGGTTGAATACATATTTCTATATCTCATATATAACGACTATACACGATATATCGTGATCTTGCAAAATCCTTTTCACACTTTGTCCTTATTTGACTTATTTCCTTACAATTTTCGTAAATGGAGGTTGAGCAACTTATTCAAAACCATTATTTTTAAAAGAAAATGTTGTTTAGATCAGAGGTTCCAAAACTTCTCCCCTTCAATCTCTTAACCAATTTTCAGAAGATAATTCACGCTTTCCGAGATATCTTAACTCTTACTCAAAAGGTGCTTTTCAAATACACATGCAATTTAAGATATCGACTGAGGGTGCTTGATGGAATTTCAGTATTATATTTGAATTTTTGAAATGTAGACAATGTCAACAATTCAAATAACATATACAATTATGTATATATTACGTAATATTGAATATATTTGATAAACGGTAGCAATTGGTTGGGTACCCCCGGTTTAGATGATCCGCATTGGGGGTGGACATGGTTCAAAAATCTTAAAAATCACACTTGAAAAACTGACATTCTTACCGTAATATTATTGAATGAAAAAGTTTGGTTAGTAAGTTAATCAATTCAATTTTATTTAGCAAGTAATTGACAGATGTGTCCAAAATAATAAAATCATCTTAGGTTGTAAGAATACTTCTGTAAGGACAACCTAACATAAAGCAGGGAAATTTTTGAAAGGTCTACAAAACAATTAAATAAATTAAACACTTACCAATTTTTGGCATCCAAGAACATCCCTGCAGTGTTAATAATATCAAATCTCTAATTATTCAGTTGGCTACCATGGTATGCTGTCAGCCATGCCTCCATGAAGAATAATACAATTCCTTGAAGTGTAGAAAATTTTCTCGTTATATTTTATGGCAGGGCAATTGTGACAATAATGGCCTTTGCGTGCTTTAAAGTTGCACTGTTTGGTCAAATGTTTTTGTTTTCGATACCATACGGGTGTTCAATTGTTTCAAAACTTGTTTGGAAACAAAAGAAAAAATCTAAGGATAATTTACTGAAAAAAATAACTTCTAGATTAAGGACGTTATTGAACAGTTGTATTTCTATTGAATAATGAATGAATGAAATGCAAACATTTTAAATATCTATTGTTATTTTGAAATGCTATTGTTTTGAAGAAATATTGCTCTAGAAATTTATTTAAAATAATTTATTTAATTACTTTAAAAGGAAAACTAATATTAAAAAATAATTACTTAGTTTAAACTCGTATATCATTACGTAACTTTAATAATATTAATTTTAAGTTGTCTTGGTCACTTTGGCGCGAATCAACCATTTCGAGTCGATTTTCTTCGCTGATTCGTATAACAACATATCGGAAACAGACGACTTGTGATATAATTATTGGATTATAGGATTGGCTTGCTTTTGAAAAGGCAATATTAGAGTAAGAAATCAAGTGGTTCGGGACGATTCTAATATTGAGATTGAAGCTAACAAGTGAATTATGTACACTGCAAAGATTAGGTTGTTTGAATTGATTCGTTCGCGAACGACGCAATTGTGGAATATTCCTATACAACATAAAGTATTTTTTTATGTTTTTTTCTTTTTATGCTTTACATTTTGATACGATTGAAGTAAATATGTTGTATTATCTCAACATCGCCTCTGTTGGGAGTTGCGTATGTCACCGAATTCACAATAATCCTTTTTAAAATCAATTAATTTCGTATGTTGCAGATTGCACTTTCTGCATCTGTGGTGACAAATCTTGTCGCGTGTCTCTTTCAGATCGAGTTAACTAAGCTTAATTAATATAACTATTAATGAGAGGAATTAGATGAAAAAAATTTTGATTGAAATACCTGTAATTTGACCTTTTGAAGCAATTAAAAAAAAAAAAAAAAATTAATAATGAATACGTAATCAACTAACTGACTATAGATAGTTTTTGGATATAAATGAATGAAGTAAATACTTAAATATTATAAAATCCAAATATTATAAAGTTTTTTTTATAAGAAGTATATTTTCAATTAAAAAGAATTTCTAGAGTATTGAAGAAACTATGAAAAATTAATTGTTTCCTTATTTCTATTGCAATATGCAAAATTCAATTTATTCAGTAACACACAAAGCAAAAAAGAAACTCATTCGTAAAACTTTTCGAATTAATACGGAATGTTTAAAAAAAACATTTTTTGTTGGGGAATTTAGCGTCAGCAGGTGGCAACACCGGGTGACATCGATCCATCATCTTTGAGATATCATAGATAGATGTAAATTATTATTCAACAATAATATGCCCTGTTGAATAGGGGTGGAACGGTGAGTGGATTGTGATGAGGAAGTTACTGAATGATTTTAAATGACAGTCTATACTAGAGAAAAAAACTAGAATATTTTTTATATTGACTAGTGAAAAACATAAATTCGATCAATATTTAATTCACTCTGATGGCACGAGATGATTTAAGATTCATATCTTATCTAAGGTTCAAGCATATATGAGATTATAAAAAATATTTCTTGATATGTTTCATTCGTTCGCAGTTTGAAATGAACATTATTTCAACAATTCACGGTTCTGTCTTAAAATTTTAAAGACCAAAGCTAATTGGGATTAAACTATTTGCTGATTTTCATGAATTTTAGACGTTGAAAAGACAAACGGACGCATAGTACAATGTTTAGTAATTCAGGAGAGCAAATGGGAGTATGCAACAGTAAGCACATTTGCGATTTTCAATATTCACTGTACAATTTCATTAAAGATACTACAATAAAATAAGCACAGTTTATCATATTCTGAGTAAAGCAGGGAGGTAAGTTTCATAGAAATTATAAAGTAAACTTACGATTATTCGGGCTAATGTTGGGTAGGGGCAGTACGGACAATTAAAAAACACGGTCAACCATATCTATCAATGTTTATTTCATTTTGAAATACTACATTTCTAGAGCAGATTATTATTTTAGCATGCTTAAATATTGTGGTTTTGGTTTGTTTACAGGAATCATTTGACGATTTCCTAATATCAGTTAGAATTTTCCGATGAGCTATTATATCGTTATACTAGAATCCCCATTAGCCGATGTTTTCCAATAAAAGTATAAACTGACAATAGAAGTCAGTGCCCGTTGTCACTAATGCGATCATTAGATTAGTCTTCTTCATTTGCATTCTCATTGTATTTCTCATCTGGTTAATTTGCCATTAGCTCACATATTTTACTTGTCTCAGGCTAGCCAGAATTAAAAAACTCTTTCTACATCTGATAGATGTACTGAATTCATGCACGGATAATCTGCAAACCGTATAATGCGCACACAGATATTCGGGAGTTTACTGTTATTGCTCTAAAGTTGAAATGAAATCCTTTAATGAAAAAAAAACTTCGCTGTTTAAGGTCGCCACTAGCACTTTATTCATCGTATACAGTAGGCTAGTGAAAATTGCCTTAATCAACTGAAACGTTTTCCAAATTCTTGTCAGATAGTTATTGTAAAAAATCATTTGATCAAATTTCTCATAATATATATAATATTCCAGACCGGTCGGTAGGCATTTTATTATTATCACATATCACATTTAGGTATGTTATGCAATGCACACACACACCTAACAATACACAAATTCCGAGGCAAATAAACAAAAATAACAATAGCAATTAGTCGGTCAGTATAGAAACTAACTTTATCACAAAGAACTCCGGAAGCTGTACAATCCCGACGTGCCGCTAACATGGAAGCTCGCCGAAGAGCTAAAGAAGCTTGAACATTTAGTATTTCAATTGGTATACCGTCATCTATGTCGGACGTTCCACTAGTAATTAATAGATGTCTCGCAAAATCTGAAGCTTATCGTTCAACTGTGTTCAAGCAATTTCAACAAAATCGTTTATTTATTTTAGGTAGACAATAATTAGTTAAATTAAAGACTTCTATACACACAGTATCAATTAAATTGACTAGTAATTCCATCTATATATTCAGTTGGATGGCAAACGTATGTAAAAAAAAACAAAAAGATTTCAGAAGTCGAAAAGATCACAATGTTATGAAGTCAGTATAAATAAATCGCTTTAGAATAAAAAGTGAATAGGTATAGGATGTATTATGTAATACTTCTGAATAGCAACCTACGGGTAACTAAGTCATAATTTTATTTTTATAATCAGTAAAAAATCATTAAAAAATATTTGTGAGTAATTATATTATGGCAAACCGGTCTATGCTTGAATCGGTCAAATAAAACATCATCGAGCGTTTTCAATACATTCGTGTTTCGGTTTTATTATACTTACTCCATAAATCAATATGAATAATATAGTGTTATTGGTTTAAGACACTTAAAGATTTAAAATCCTTAGTGTAGAAATAACCTAAGTCACATATAAAAGCCATAAAACTTAATATGTTTTATCAAATTAGTCATAAACATGTCCATATTGTAATTGTCCAATTTTTTATAACATTATATTATTATGGCCGGGCTGCGTTTCGTATGGATAAATAGTTCTATCGAGAGTTGGAACAGGGAGTTTTGGAATTATGTACTAACACGCCAAATTATTAACAAACAAGTAGGACCCCCCGCTGCGATTCGAATAATTCATTTTGGTTTATTAAAATTAACACGTGAACCCAATCGTTTTTGTGTATCGGTGTAAACTTTTCCAAACCGCATTCGGTAACATAAATCGTCGAGATACACATACATTTTAAGATAAAATACGAGTAACTACAATTCTGATATTTGGATTCTACAAAGTTGGATACTGTAATAGCTAATCGAAATTAGGTCCACTTGACAATCAGAATATTTTCAGTTCAAGTTCTGGCAAGATTAACATTTGAGATTTTGAGGCTTTTTCATTGCGTTTATCGCGAGTAGGGTTGTCAACTTTTTTGGTAACATTATAAATAGTCAGTTAAGTTTCATCTGGATGGACACGAAGTCATGTGCCAAAAAAAGAACCATTTTTTAGTGTTGGTGGTATTGGTCGTTAGCTTTCTCTGAAATTCCAGGACAGTTTGATATTCAATCGGGATTTTGAACAGCGACTTCAATTCCGGGACGGTTGGCAACGCTAATCGCGAGTGATTCAAAGTATCAATATTGTAATTCAAGATATCGATCGCCGTAACCGAGAGGGCTTTCAAAGATTCTAATTCCCGAATGAGCACTTTCATCTTATATATAAAATATAAATTTCAATTATATATAGCAAGCTATGGTGTTGTATTCAAAATCAGTAATATCTTCATTTATTTATTTCAAATTTCAATCGGTTTTTGGGTTTGTGTCTAAATTTTGGAACTGGCTGGGTGACGTTCTGCGGTTGCCTCCGTGAGAGCTTCAATTCTACTTGTCTCCGACCGGTATGTACTGGCATGTCTTGGGAGGAACCGAAGCAATTAGCGAGTGATAAGGAATCATGGAGGCCCTGCGTGGTGGCCATATGCTCCACATAGGCAGCGAATATGGCTAAAGGAAAAGAATAATTTTGGTGGAATTAATAGATACTTTTTCAAACTTCAACAACGATCAAAAAAAAAATATATTTAATTCAAAGAAAAAACAACTTTGTTTTAAAAAATCTCCACGACGTATTTTTATTCTAATTCAATCTTCAATCATACAACAGCAGTACTTTTCTTAAACTGATTGTTATCACTGTTTTTTTTTTGTAAAATAGAAAACATAGATTCATCTTGATTTCGCATTGGAAGTTTCACAGCGGGCTGAGCACTACTACCTACGAACCAACTAGCAACCGATAATGAATGCCTTCCAAGTGGTCCAGGCCCGACCTCCCGAGGTGACGAGAGCTTTGAAGCTTTGTTTAGATTCATGACATTGCTCTACGACAGCTTACAGCAATAAAACTGAGATGTTATTTACGAGCACACTTTTGTAAGAGCGTCCATCGATATTAAAACAAAAAAGAAAGATTTTTTACGTAGGCAAGTTAATGTTAGGAAATGACGACAACAAAATTCCTTCATACTATATTTTTAGGATAATTATTTATGTTTTTTAAACCAAAAACTTAAATAAAATAACTGATAAGTGAAGGTCTATACAAGGTTACATTAGGTTAGAAAAACAGTTACTGTAAAAATAAGATTTTATACAAAAATGTCAACTTAACTTTAAATGACAATATAATGAAATAAACATGGATTTCTTCATAAAAAAAACTGCCCTAATTTTTGATAAGAAATGAGGTATTAATAAAACTTTATAGAAATTACTTACCATTCGGCTATCGGCTCGACTAAACTATTTTTTTATGTCCGCTCTCAATGTGGGGCATTACATTCCAAATGGATCATTTCAACATAACTAGTTAGCGAAAAGTAAGTCAGTCTTTTAGCCTCCCGATAAATATGATAAAATAAAACCACTGGGGTCGATAAAAGCCACATAAACAGCACACCGAGTAGGACGAAAGCCCAAAAGCATAATATTAAACATATTATAAGTATTCTAATTAAATTTATATTTATGTCGGCTCCGTGGTGCAGTGGTTAACGTCGTTGGCTACAGTTATGGATGTCTCGGGTTCAAGTCCCGGTGCGGACAGTTTCATAAATTGATTTATCAATCGGTATATAGATTTCTGTTCGTAGGCATGAATGTTTGTGATGTCTAAAACTCCCTCCCACCCATCCGATCCTTAAAACAGGCATAGCGTAAAAAGAGAATAAGCTGACCACTATCCCTGTCTTAGTCCTATCCTTATATCCCTACTCTCTTCGAAAATGAGAGGTAGAGGAACTGAGTAACAGGCAGTTTTAGTAGAACAACTTCTGTTGAGATACCTCTATAAGCAGGCCATATGCTTCACACTGGGGGCGGACATGGAAAAGATTATTCTACGTTCTTTTTTTTCCATGTCCGCTTCCAATGTGGAGCATATGCATATGGTCTTCTAATGGAGGTATCTTAACAGAAGTTTTCTACGAGAACCGCTCGTTACTCAGTTGCTCAACTTCTCTTTTTTCGAAGAGAGTAGGAATAAAAGGATAGAGCTATGACAGGACTAGTGGTTAGCTAATCGCTCTCGCTACGCCCCGTAAAGATGGAATGGGTGGATGGAAGGACTCAGACTACGAACAGAAATCCATAAATCGATTGAAAGATCAATCTATGGGAACCGAATCGGAGTCATCCGTAACCGTAGCCATTGACGTTACCAACTGCGCCACGGACACCGACAAAACTGTTCTTCTTATCGTAACTTCTTATGTTCTGAAAAAATGATGTCTCCAAGCAAATATGTCCAAAAAATCTTCTCTTAGCGCTTTAGGGCTTTCTATTTTTTAGATTTTATTTAGATGACAAATCTTTAACAAATTGAGATGTTTTCAAAAATATAATTTGCAAAGTTAACAGCTGTTTGGGTTTTTCTTTCTTTCAAAATTCCTTGAAAAATTTCGAATATGAGCTTGCATGGTCGGAAACAAAACAATAATAAAAATGAATATTGTTCGTGTCATTTCTCGAGAAAAATATCTAAAATGTTGGGGGCAATAAAGCTATAAACTGAAAAAAAATATATGGCAGATGGAGCTTTGAGGTGGACCAACCCACGAAGAAAAATAAACGAAATATATGACCGCAATAAACCACTAAAACTTTGAGAAAGGCGAACCATACAAACACATTAAAATAAAGCGATTATATTTAATAAGTAAAAATGTAAACATGTTGTAAATGATAATTTATGGCGAGTGTCCGGGGATCACTCTCAACTATGTTTCACATAAATGGTTTCACCTCCAAAGATGAAAAAATAACTCTTTGTATGACGATGGACGCTCATAAATAACCATGAACGAAAAGGTTTGATCAGTAAAACCGTACCTAATCGGATATATTACAATTGCACATGACCAATTAGTACATTTAAGATATTTCTTTACAAAAATATCCCTAAAACTAATGTGTACATCAACTATTTACAACTTTGCATTGTTGACAGTGTGAAAAATTTATCATAAAATAATGTGACTAAAAAGCACACAGACAAATACATATTTACATTTAAGGTTTTTCTTTACGATGTCCGCTCCCAATGTAGAACTTCCTTTTCGAAGAGATAGGGATAGAACAGTGGTTCTCATATGCGGCCACCAGAAGATTTTTCTGTGGCCACCTACGGTTTTATAGTAACAAATATTGATATTAAAAAAATGAGTAATATAAAATAAATACGATATTTATTTATTCCTATTGCGTGCGTATGCGGCTCGAAAACGTATTTGTAATGAATGAATATTTTCAATAAAATAGGAATCCTTTATTAGATAAAAAGTAATCGGGATCAGTATGGTAACACCATCGGGTTAATTTGTGTAGCAGTGCATTAAGTAATTCGGTATTTAGTGCGATAACCAACGCTGTTTATCTTGCAATTGTATAATTATCATTGACGAGAGATTTTCCAAAAATCTTCTGATTTTTTTATAAATATGGATGCATCTGTATATTATTATATTCTTCATTTATCTAAGATCATGAAGGAAATTTGATACAATCCCCAAGTTAAAATGGATATAATAAATTATCTATAAACAATCATTCAGAAGGATGAAAGTGTAAAAATCCAATGACTAATAGATTTTTAGACATATTTGAAAAACAAATCTTTAGGACTCTATAATATTCATTATAACATTTGTAAATGACAGGATTGTAAAAATATTCTACATATTTTTAACGAAATTATATTAAGACAAAAAAAAAATCGTGTAGGTAATGTATCCCTATTTTTAGTACATTCATCAGCCTAATATATTGAAAAATTTGGTGCGGCTACGAGACATTTCCAAAAGACCGCTACGCGGCCACGGAGAAATTTGCCGTGACAACAACTGGATCGATGTAAGGATATGAATAGGACACGGCTGGTGGTTCCCTAATCGCTCTAGCTGCACCGTGTTTTTTAGGACATTACGAACATCCATGCCTTCGAACAGAAATCCATAAATCGATTTATAATTAGTCGGGACTTGAACCCGAGACATACGTAACCGTAGCCAACGACATTGCTCACTGCACCACGGACCCGACGAATTCATTTAAGTTACTCTTTACCGTGTATTTTAAGATAGACAATATATCGATCGTTCATTACTCAGACATCTCCAAATAACCCATATATTTTATATAATGGAAAATGCAAAATTCGGATTTACCACTGGTTACATAATTGTACATATATAACGCGAAATACCTCCTACGATATTAATATATTTAAATCTACATTATAATAAATGGATACATAGCGCACGCAGTGTTAACCAGGTGGTCTAGGTTTGAATGCAACAAATAAAGATCTGCCTATAGTAAAATTATTGATTAACAATCCGAACACTTAACTTTTCTAGTAAATTTTCATACATTAGCGAGATAATTAATTTAAGTTATTCAAATAGCATAGAAGTAATAGATATTTTTTAGTTGTGAATAGTTAATAATAATTGCTAAAAATATTTATAAGTTAGTACTGTTTATAGATATATAAATAAATAATTATCTTATCCTTGAGACGATCGTTATTATGATCATAACACTGTATTGAAGTTTAAAGAGTGCGCATGGTGGTGAATTTGTATTCTATTTTATGACAATAAATAAATATTTGTTTTTTCTATCTGCGTCACCGAAGTTATGGCCTTTTTCTTCGTGTTGGTTATATATAGTACACTAGTTGCAAGGGCCTTCGGTGTGTGCAATGCATTGCCTAGCGCAACGGTCGCCAACCTTTCGGACCACACGGACCACTAAGCTTTACAATTTCGAATATTCCCGACCACAAAGATGCTTTTTATTAACACTATCAGCTCCGTTCAAAATCAGGTAAAACAACCTCTGTGCCCGGCCCATTTTTGAAGAAATATCATTTTTCTTAAGCGTTTACTAAAAGTGTTATAATCATGGAAATAGTGGATGAAATCAAATGAAACTTTTTGGAGTTGTTTAAAACATTTTAATTTTTGTATGGTAAAATTACCAAAATTTTCCTTTGCGAAGAGCCACACGACAATATTTACACATTTACCGAGTCTTATCTTGCGCTTTCCACACACCTTGCATGTACAACAGGGTTTTTTTATTTTTCTGTTGACGGTATCGGTATCAATATGTGCTTAGACATATCTCCCGACAACCTGTGTTGTAGATCTCACAAAACTCTAGCTCGGAGAGGACTCGTTGTCACCGTAATATCGTCTCCAGAAGGGGAATATTAAAGAACTAAAATTCTGTTGAGATTTTAAGTCGATAAAATCAAAACCTATTTTGGAAATAGCACAAATTAGATGACTACTGTTTTGGAAAAAAAAGCGGATAAACATTTATATAAAACAACGATCATAAAAGTCACATTTTAGTTGTAAAATGGTAGAAGCGCTTGTTTGATTTAAAAAAAATAATGTGCGGTATTTGTAGATACATTTTTGAAATAAGATTTGGAACATTGGTTACAATAACATTACTGCAACAACTTCATGGACCAAAAGTGGTTTGCGAACCACCAGTTGGTGACCGCTGGTCTAGAGAGGAAGTCTAGAGCATGAGTGACAAACTTGCTGCCTTATAGGGTATCAAGTGTGGCCTTTTGACTGAAATAAACCAATACATAAATAAATTAATTTCATAGTTTTCCTTCATTTACAAAACAGTGTATCTTCATATATTTTTATGTATGTTCTTCCGAAAGGCAAATATTCATCACCCCTAGTCTACAGTTTAAACATATTCTGTGTTATGGCTTATTTAATGATTAAGTTTTATTACGTAGCGATGGCGTTAGCTACAATGCCATTTTTTCATTTAAGTACACAGCAACCAACTATTGAGTATTTTTTTTTAAAACAGTCTTGCCAATCATTTGAATGTGGTTCACTGCTACGCTACGTTATTCATTTAGTTAACGGGCTGTGTGTCCATATCCGTAGTGAGTGGTGGCGGATATATCGTTAGGAGTAGCCTGGAAAGACTTGGCTTGCTATTATTATTCATATAAAAATAATAATTGAATAAAATAGTAGCACTGTAATAATATATTTTATTCTACACCAATTTTATTAATTAGTATTTGCCTAGGCTTTACGATATCCATAACATATAAAAAATGGCGTCAATGAAAAAAAATTACTATATCTCTAAATATTTCTTTATGTTGACTAAGTTTACAAAGTATAACTCTAAAAAATGACTTTTTCATAATTCTGGTAACTTTGTATGATTTTACCAGATACTAGCTATTTCTTAAAACCATGTCCACTCCGAATGTCGAGTATTATTTATTTATTGTAAATTTAAAAAAATGAAATGCATGGCATTACAGCTGACGCCAATGCGCCATGCATTTCACAAACATAATAACAGTAAAAATAATACTAATAAAAACAATAATGAAAATAAAAACATTTTTTTTAATTATTGAATACAAAAAAAACAAGACATTATTAATTTACAAGGAACAAATATTTGGTGAACAATACCCAGAGTTTAGTGCTGAAAATATCCAGCTCTCTAGGCAGTGCATTAATCATTCGAACGGCTCTTGCAACTGGTGACTCGAATGACCGACGCGAAGAACAAGTTTTAAGAATAAAAATTGTCTGGATTTGGTTTCGGCCATGTAGGTAACAATTGGGAGCATGTAAATTAATAGTTATGAGAATTTCAGGATTATAAACTCGTCCCTTAAGAAGTGCTTTAAAATCGAAAACGATCTTCGTGGTTCAAGAGAGTGAAAAGATAGCATTCCTAAAAGAAATTTGGTTGGATAGTACTCTTTTAGGAAAGTATTAAAGGGAAAATATTTAAATTTTTTGAAATAATATTGTAGAAATTTCTCATGAACTCGCTCCAATTTCAACTTGTAGGAATTTTCATATGGACTCCAGATAATAGATCCATATTCAAGCGTACTGAGAACCAAGCAAATGTATAGAGTGCGAAACACAGTTATTATGGCCTTTTAATGAAGGTATCTGAACAGAAGTTTTTCTACAAGAACTGCTTGTTACTCAGTTGCACTTTTAAAGAGAGTAGTGATAGGTGATCGAGCTAGGAAAGGTGTAGTGGTTAGCTAATCGTTCTCGCCGTTGTTAGGATCGGATCGGTGGAAGGGAATTTTAGAGACTTAAAACATTGATGACTCGAGTGAATCTGTAAATAGATTGAAAAACCAATTTATGAAACTGTCCTTACTGGAATTCGAACTGGTGAGCACCGAAGCCAACGACGTTTAACACTCGACCACGGTGGCGACAATATAATTTCTATTAATTGAAAATTGAAATGGGCTGCGGTTTATATTGATTTATTTCAAATAATACTTGTTTTGTATGTTAATAAAACCATATTATGCACAAGACGGAACCGACTTTTTTTCATAGAACGCAGAATAGGGTTGCCAAATATTTTTGGAATAGTTCCAACTCATGAATCAAAAAATATATTGAAATAAAACTTGACTTAAAAATTCGTTGAATTTGACTTCAAGTAAGTAGTTTTCTTCGTTTTCATGAATGAGCTATGTCCGATTATTTCATTGTTTTATGTAAAATTGTTCTTTGGCTATATTTTGATATCATCCAACCGGGACTTCCGGGACGTTTCGCAACCCTAATCTATCATAAGATGCAGAGATCTGATAAAAAATGGATCCTCCGGTCTTGCACAATATTTATCGCTTTCTTTGTTATAAATTCGAGTGAAAATTAGTTTTTTTGAAGCAGATGATAAACTACCTACATTTACAAACACGCCTTCATTATAAAAACCACTAATTATTACGTAGCAGGTATTTTACTTCCCAAAATATTGTTACGTATGGGACACGGTATCTGGAGTCTATTAATTTATTGCTATTTTGCATATAAATCATCTTTTTTGTGTCAAAATCTTGAATAATGAATTAATAGAGTACTGGTAACTCGAGACCTAGCTACTTTTTTTTTGATTCACATTAACCAGGGGTCTCCAAAATATGGCCAGCGAGCACCACAAATGCACATGCCCGGTATCCGGCCCGCCATAGTTTTAATACACAGAAAAGTAGTACCGAAAGCGTAAAAAAAAAACCACGAGCAAATTTATGCAACTGACCAACCAAATTTTTTGTCGAAAGAACTTAATATGAGTATAAATCAGGCAGAAACTAGTTTTCTCTTTGTCGGCTATCAGCTATCTCCGTCCCAATGAAATTTCCTCGACACTTGCCCGTAGTTACGCCCGAAATTTGCGCGTAACTCAAAACTATAGTATGTTGGTTTGCCGAGCTAGCTTGGTCTTGGCCCTTGGGACTTAGTGGAGGAGACAGTGTGGCCCTTAGGCTAAAATTTTTGGAGACCTCTGGTTTAAGCCAGTGCTCGTCAGCCCGTCCTCTGCCACTTACTGGTCGATTAGTCAAACGCGCATAGTAAGAGGTGGAAGGTGAAAGTTTTCGTTATATTTTACAAAAAAATCTTCCACATATTGAATGTATTGCTAAAAATTTTGCTAGCTTAAGTTTTTTAAATATATTTGGCAACATAAATTGAACTTTTAATATTGATAATACATATTGATTAAACGGGCACTTACTTGGTAGAACTCTATTATAATATGTCAAACGATATTTGGTTCCACAGAGATTATGACGTAATTTAGTTAACACGTTAGCTCCGGGGGACGCGCTTTCCGCGTCGTAAAGTTTTTTGTATTGCGGCGGGGAACGCGTTTTTCGCGTCATTCGGGCGACATTGATCGCTCATAACTAATAATTCATGTTTGATTCATAATATTATTGAAAGAATTTGATCACGTTATTACGGAACGCCTTTAGGAGAATATCCAAACGTGTTTTCGCGTAATTGTCGATTGGTTAGTTTCATGCTATTCCTTCCATGGCCTATTGTCAATTTCCTGCGAATCAGCCCCACTATGTGGGATCACTTTATTTTTAGTGAAAGAATTTGTTTTTTGTGAAATGTATTTGTTATAAGTGAAAACCATTTTTATGAAAGTGAATAAGACCTAAACAAAAGTGCATTTAATTGTAAGCCGTTTTATCTTATTAGGTAATAATTTACCGAACACTTCTAGAAATATATTCGTGAACAAGGAAGCAACGAATGATTACCGTAACAAAAGGTTTACGTTACATATAATTTTTTTTTAAACCATTCTTCCTTTTAAAAATTATTTACACAAAGTTTAGTTATAATAGTGCAGTTACTGTTGTAAGGAAGGACAAAGATTTAAAAGTGGGCGGTAGTTATTCAGAAGTTGACGAGCACTGTTTTAAGCATGCAATTTGAAGCAGGGACAAAAAAGTAAAGGCATTATGACAAAATAATATGAAAAAAATGTTTAAGTATGCAAGATTAATTTTTTTCCAATATTTTAATCAAAAAATTCACTCTCAAAGTATTTATTATGTAGCCATATTTTTTTCCGGTCTCCGACAGCTTCATTGTAGTAGATGCGCTATTATTAGTGATGGAAAAACCCTGAATTATACTACTCTTTCAATGACTGACTGTTAATGAAACTTTTACGCTGTTTAAACCAACAAATGTCTCTATAAAACGTATCATAACTGCTATTTATAAATATTTACATATTTTATTGACTAGATCAAAATTATGCACCCTACAAATATGTATGTTGCTCTTATGCCACGTTTACCCCAAACGTTTTACGACAAAAAATGAATACATTAATCGATACAGTAGATTTCACAAGAATTTTGGCTTTTTCTTTTTAATTTTCATTCTCTCTCTCTGCTGTCTGCTGAAAAATGTATGTCAATAGTCAACAAAACTGATTCAACCTAATACAAAAATATGATTGAAATTGATATAAAACAAATAACATTTTGAAAAAAATAAGTATTTATATTATACATTGTACATGCAGAAAAATAAAATTAACTGTATAAGTTTAATGTACATAAATATATGTGAATCGAAGAATTGTTTCCAAATAAGACAGAATTAATTTCTAATCGTTTCATCTATTTTCGTATAACATTACATATCGTAAACTAGCGTAAATTATGATGTAACCATAATGTAATAAAACATATATTTTTAAATAACATTTCTTACGATTTTACACGGCGTCAAGCGTGGGGAAGCAATTTCACAATCAGTAAGATTTCGATTTAGGCACTTGAGACAAATGATAATAAGATAAGATATCAAAGTATTAATTCTACAAAATTTAATTTTGTAGAAATAAATACTTTGATACTTTTGTTTGATTGTATTAAGTTTTAAAAAATTGGATTTTGTGTAACTAAAAACTTTGATATTTTATCATATTTTAATGGAGTAAACGCCGATTCGATCAACAAATGATGACGTTAAAATCAAAATTTTGACTAGTAATAATTAGCAATATGTATACCAGACTGCTGCAGAATTCTTACTATTAAGTCAACTTTCAAACAAACTTTCGAAAACTGATCAATAATATGATGCTACAGTCATAACGAAATTTCCTTTCATTTTTCGATGCAAATCAACTTTACTCAAAATACACAGCGTTTACAAAAAGTGATAACTTTGTTGCTAGTCAAATCAATACACCAATCTTTTGTTTAATAAATTGATCAACATCTGGCATAATAATGTCAATAACTACTAAAGGTACTAGCCATACGTATTTAAATACTAATTAAATATATTAAAGACCACTGTTTGAGACACTCTGTATTTGAAGATTATACCAAAAAATGATCATGAAAAAATCGTTTGTCAAAGAAGACAAAGTCTGATTATAAAAAATTTAGCAAGTATGTTGAAAAAATTCAAAAAAGTTGTGTTAGGATTTTAGTATCCGAAAATTTTACTTATGTTAATAACACGGTCTAGCAATTCTGTAAACGAATGAGTATAATAGAATAGAAAACAAATAAAAACAAGTCGAAGCTATTTTTTCTTTGTAAAAAGCCAGTGGCGCTGTTAATTTGACAACAGTAACATAATTTTATAACGACCTGATGATCCTTAGATCCCGGAAAGCTGATAACACTATGCGTTAATAAAATAATTTCCTTTTGGTCTAGGAGCAGATCGTTCTACGCCAGTGGCGTTAACTTTGGAAGTCTCGAATAATAAAAAAAAGTTTAAAATTATTACAATTTCACGGTTTATTAAATACCAGTGATACATTTTACATTCACTGTACAATTATATACCAGAACACTATTTATCACATGGAATTCTAAACTGCTATATTTTGCTGTGACCAAAAAGATATACAGACCTAGAAAAATCGATATCGTACAAGTATCTTCCTTACACAATACTAAGTCAAATGTATTATTCATGTCATGGACGTGATAGGTTGTATATAATTAAAACCATACATTGAAAAAACTTATAAAAAGCCACGACTATCGTTATCGCATTCATCGTTTTCCCACATTTGCCATTGGATTTGAGACTTTCCAGCATTCATCGTTTTTTAAGGACCCCTAAAGGGTTACCCTGTATGTATATCAACTTCACATCTGTGTTGTTTTTATTTAGGTAGTGTGGCTCTCAGACTAAAAATAAGTAGTGGCCCCCTTTAGAAAAAAATATGGACACGTTTCTGATTAAACGCGACCAACAGATTGTTTCCCTTCCGCGTGCTTTAACATGCCTTTGTGGTTTTACATAATTATTTGATGGCTTCATTGGGAGGGTCAAATACTGGGATGAGTTATATTCTTTAGACACACAAGTCTTTCTTATTGTCTGCTTTTGTGAGTGTATCAATATTTTTTCATACTAATAATTAAAATAAAGCCGTTGGCTTAATAATAAGTCTATGAAAATGAATAATGGGCCTTTATATTATACTAGCGGTTTTTACTTGGAGCATTGACGTTTTAAAAGATTTCTGAAGTATAGCTCATGTTGGGTATAATGTGCATGTTTCGCAAACAACGACTTACATCAATCCGCTAAATTAAAGATGGGAGTACTTAACCACTTTCATAAATGAAAAGACAGCTGAAGGTAAAGGTCATTTTTCGAACAATGAAACAATGTGATTTCAACCGTAATGTATATTTTCTTCCTATCCTGTAGCTGAGTGGTCACCTCTCTTAGGCGTTCGTCCTATTCGGTTGCAATATCAGTGTGCTCTAATCCCCCTACATAGACATTCATAATTTGATGAATGTGATGTGTACACTCCGTTTCCAATAAATCGATTCTAAAAAAAGAGCATAGGAACACCGATTTATTATCTAAATAGTGTCTCTTTCTTAGTCTCAATCTTATCCCTTCCGAAAAAGAGAGGTTAAACTATTTTCTGCTTTACGGTTGCGAGTCATGGTAAGTACAGAGTAACCGTATACTGTACTCCGAAAACAAATGCGTGCGGACGGACCAGCCCGAAATAAAAAAAAGTGACTTGTATCGTGCCTGTCTCTTCTTCCAACCTGATGGATTCCATCGTCCTGTAAGGTCGCCGATGACCATCCATAGGATGTACAAGGTGGATCTGCGGAACGCTGAGATGACATGGGAAGAAGTAAGGAGACTGGCTGGGGACATATATCAAGGAACCGTATGGTGGCCATATGCTCCGAGTAGGAAGGGGATACGGTTAAAAAGGTTTTTGGAAAAGCTTGGAAAGGACCGCTAGTAAATTAATCAATCGATTTCGATATCCATTCCTTCGAATACAAATCCCTCACGGGGATTAAGTCCCCGAAATAGGACGAACGCCCAATAGATGGTGATTAGTAAAAGCAGTTTTAATATCATAACTTATCAACGCTTTAATAAATATTGGTTAACCTCTACATTTGTATAAAGTAATGGAAAATACGTTTTATAATTTAAGTATACATAGTATGTAATTATCATGATGTCTTAATCGACATAAAAACTTACTTATTTAATCAATCATATTCAAATACTCCGTTTAAATGTGTTATTAAAAAATAACTTTGAACGGGCGCTATTTATTTTGGGTAATAATTGCTGTACATAAATATTCTGTTACAATTTTTATTTATCGTGGAATCGAAAAGCTCCATAAATAATATTGCATAAAATTAAAAAAATAAAATTAAGCTGAATAATAATGCAGTCCCGCATTCGATTAAGACATGTTACATTAAATGGTCAAGTAAAATATCATACAAATTTATTTCCGTCGTTATCCATTATTTTGAGCTGTTTCATAATCAACCAGCCAACAATGTTGCAGGGCTGCCGCTAATAATATTGCTGCAACTCGCGTAATGTACGAGCGGTTTCCGTCAATAATGCACCCAAGAAAAACGTTACTATTTTGTACGCAATGTAAATCTATATACGCGGGTGCGCCATTACTACTATAGGGATCTGTGTAGTCACCAAACAGGCTACAGAGAAAATGAACCACCCTCATAACATAATGCAATTTGATAAAAATTGTAAAATTTTCTGAATGCATACATTTATTTTACCAATCAATTGTGGACTTGTATTCAAATGTGTATTTTCTGCACTGTTTTAACTCCTAACACACTCCTATTCATAAATAGATCAGTAAGTCAACTAACGATCCTTTTTAAATCATTGTAGCGTTATCGCCTAATTTGCAAACAGTTTTCGTCCAACCCGTTTTATTAAAATCCTGTATTAAGAATATATCGGAAGGCGACACTATACAAAAGAAGTATTCTCATGTATTTTTTATAATATAGTACTCTTCATATAGAGTGACTGCTATAGTAATTGGACACTTAAGGAAGTACTTTTCTTTAACAGTGTATAAGTAAAAAAAAAAGTATGTAGGAAGCATGTAAGATATTTAGAGATGAGGAATTTAATGAGCTTCAAGGAAATGAACATAACAGTAATAAAAACAAAACGTTTTTTTAGATAGTTGTACTAGACTTTAAAATACGGAAAAATATAGTAATTGGACACGTTTACTTTTTAGGTTAGTTGTTGTACCACTCTTTAAATCTCAATGAATACTGACAGCTTGTAGTCTCTCACGCTTTCCTGCGAAGTTTCGTTATGAAATTCACGTAGCTTTTATAAAGTAAATGTCACTAAAATATCACTGTTTCTTAAAGGGTCTGCTAACACAAACACGTTTTTTCACGATTTTGACCTGACATCACATACGTATAAAGTTTTCTCAGTATTTTCATCTAGTAGTGGATAATTAAAGCTGCAGTTACATAGAGATAGAAAGACTTGATATATTTGTCTCTTTCACACCAACAAGAATACTTAGCTACTTTTATTTTGGACGTTTAAATTTAAAGTGTCCAATAATTTTCGCCGTCCAATTACTATAGCAGTTACCCTATTATGATATTTTACAAAATAGCCTATCATATGATTAACAAGGTACTTAGTCTAAACTGTTTCGGTAGTACACGGTCAAAGTTTACGTGGTAATATCAATCTAACTCGGCTGGAAAAAAATGCAATTGACTAACTACTAATCTAATGTATTAGATATGAATCAAGACCAATAATTAAACCGACCATAAATTAGATGAAAGTAATATTACCGTTACAGCCAGAATTTTTAGCGATGATTTTAATCCATTGCTCAAATAACTTAAATGTAAATTTATAGTTAATATTACATAATATTGTATTGATTAGATTTCAAGTTTAATTAAAATATTATGCATGTTTTTTGAAATATACGTCATTAATAAATATTGCTTTTTGTGAACTAATCTGCCGTGTTAATTGAAGAATAAATTCATAACGATTGTTAAATTTATCGAACACTAGTGAGTACCCGGCATGCGTTGCAATGCCACTCAAAGAAAGAAAGTGTTTGTGTTTTAATTTTATTTATTGAAGTGCTTTTGGACAAAAATTTTTTCTCTTGTGCGTACAGGAATAAATCAGAAGGTTTTCCGAGATGTCGCTATTTGTACAAATTTGATTCTTTATTTAAGATTTTTTTTAGATTTAGATATATCTGTATTGTGAGATTGATTTTTATATATATAATAATATCTACTGTAAGTTATAAATTATAAAGTTGAGAGACGGGCTTGGGTCGGTCCGGGCCTGATTGTTATATACCTATATTCTTCGCGCAAGTGCAAGCAATAACTTGACAAAGTTTTATCGGAAACGGATGAACGGTATGGCAGTGCATAAAACACGAATAAACCCACATTGATTTTTATATATTAGATTTGTGGCAACCCTGCATCATAGAAATTATACAGATAGTAGACACTTCATCATCATTAGGTAGCAGCCTTGGTACAAGCATTAGAGACCGACACGAATAGAGACGGGGGTGTAAAACGGCGCACGCATGCGTGAAAATTTAATTGCCCGCCAATTAATATGCTAATCCCCACCAACTGGGCCTGGTACATACCTTGTAAATACGAAATACCTTTCGGGGACCCGCCACGGTACACAATGGGCATGCTGATACCATCAAGTCATGGATCTGTGGAAGTAAAACTAGACCATTATTTATAACTATGGATGAGTCACTTAAACTTGTTCACTCGTTCGTCTCTATTGAAATATTAGAACCGTTGCGAATCACTTGCTTTCACACTCAAACAATAGTTTTCAATTGTAGACAGATTGAGATAAAAATGATTCGCGGAGAATTCAACTAGAAATAAGCCCGGTGTTATTTCTTTTCCCACTTCCATAGTGCTTTATCAATACTGTCCAGCTAAATAAAAACACATTAAATATATGTTAAACGATTTGTCATAATCAGACCTTCTATTTAAATTTACCTTTTAGAGTAGAAATATTTATATCTGGATAATTGTAAGTAAAGCACAATGTTTTTACTAACGAACATAATGAAGCTGTGTTTTGACTTACAAAGTCGTGGTAATTTTCAATAATTACAAAAACATTTTGACCTTGTTTTAGTACAAAATATAAATTTCACTGTGGTTTTTCTTACGTAAAGTATTCCAAATTCTCCACTTTATCATACCCTATACTTACTTTAATTTCGTCATTATTTCTACTTGCTGTGTTTTTACTTAGACGGGCAGAATAGCAGACTGAATGAGAAAAAAGGTGACTTGTTGTGATAAGCTGCGAGTCATAGGGATAGGAATCGAATGAACTAATCATTGTGAACGAATTGGATAAGGCAATAGAGGTGAAGCGTCCTTTCCTATTTCTATGACATGTTTGTCTAGTCTGATTATTCGCGCGATTTCCAATGCATCATCAATTAATTTGTGATTTAGCCCATTCAATTGGTCGTATCTGTACTGCTCTACCACTTCTCACTTTTAAGTCGTAATTTTATTGCCTTCTGGATAACAGCTGTCGCTTTGTTTACGTCCTCCAATCAAACAATTGAGAAAGAGCCGCATCACGATTCACGATGGACACTGGCTACTTATAATAACTCGCTATCGTGCCCAGCGGAAACAGCTCTAATGTCCTCGCTGCCAAGGGTTGGCAGCTGGAGATGAATAAGTGCATCTTATCACTGCGGGAATGAAAGAGAATTTTACTTCCTGAACAAGCCAATAGCGATTCCAATAGGGAAGGCCTTTTATATTCAACGATATTGCTTCGTTCGTCGATATGTTCCACTTGGGCGTGAGTCAGGGCAGACAATATTTTTGTACTTATTTTAAAATGATTGAGATTAGCGAAACTTGTACTGATCATTGCATAAAACTATGAATAAAAAAACTTTATTAATATACCTAGTAAATTTTCACCAATAATTGAAAGTGAACTCATTAAAAATGATTTTTATCTTCAAATTAATCAATTTACTTTAATTATTTTTATATTTATTACGTTGGAAAAGCAATGAAGTAAATATTTGTGTTGTGTTTTAGAAAAAAAATGTATCAGGTATATTTGATATATTATATTGATAAAAATAATTAAGACCGGTTAATGAACTTATTCAATGCATGAATTCTGACGGTGCTGCTTTACGTTTGCGCGTCATGGCACTTCACTAAAGCACAGGGTAACCGTATACTGTACTTCGAAAACAGATGTTTGCAGCGAATACTAAGGGTGCGGTGGTTTGACTTTGTCACGAACATGGAGGTATAAGAGAGTACGGACCAGCCCCTTATTACATTCAAAATAAAAAAGCGACGATGGACCTGGCTCAGAAATGGGCTGCCTGAATCCTGCCTGTCTGTTCTACCAACCGGATGGATTCCATAGCCCTGGAAAGCCGCTGATTACCATCCATAGGATGTACTCTGTGGAGCTACGGTACGCTGGGATGACCTGGAAGGAAGCAAGAAGACTGGCGGGGGACAGAGAATCTTTTAGGAACCATGTGATGGCCATATGTTCCGAATAGGGAACGAATATGGTAAAAAAGAACTAATTCTTCAATTTAATTCAATCATAAAATAAATTATTTAGTAAATATAAAAGATCATTATTTAAGCAGACACATAATATGGTATCTTCTTATTTTTTTACAATTGGATATTAGTTTAAAAGGAAAGAATCGTTTCTATAAAATATCACAGAGGTTTTATTGGCAACCTTACCTCCGCCATTACTCTCTCAAGTCATATTAAGTGTGCGCTTTTTGATAAGTAGGTAGTGTAACTAGTTGACTTCATGATTCTTTGTTGGCTCACATTAAGGGTGAATTAAATATTTAAGCGGTGTTTTTGCAAAATGTAATGTATAATGTTACTGAACTCAACTTCTGTACTAAGAAAATGAGCTTAAAATATGAAGAATACGACGAAAATACATTACTAAAATATTTGTCTTGATTTACTTTTCTACCCGTAACGCATCATATTGTCGAGTTTGTGGTGCAGTGGTCAACGTTGTTGAGTATGGATACGAATGTCTCAGGATTTAATTATTTGTTGACAGTCGATTACGATCCGCCGAGCCGGGCGAGTTGCGGCGGAGGTAACGATGCGAGTTGTTTGAGTTGTCGTGCCATTTGTATTATAACTTGAAGTAAATTCAGTTGCTAAGTAAATGTAAATGTAGAATCAATTTTATGTGTTAGGATTTATATATTTGTGTAAAGTAAACCACTGCATCTTGAATGGAAAATAAATAAGTTTTGAACCGGATTTGAAATGTTGTTTCTCTGAGATCACAGCCCTTCCAGGACTCCGGATAACCAGCCGCTCGCCTCTCTTCGATCCGGGGTCTTCTCAAGTTCTTATTTGCGTTAGATTTGGCGGAATATTATTGTGGAAATATTAAATTAAAATTAATAACTTTGTTAATCCACTTTTTGATGAATTTTCACTAGAGTGGAACTTATGGCGATATCTGCTGAAATTAAAATGATGAATTCAAAGAATTTTCATAAATAAATCGCACATAGAAATGTATCCATGGCACTCCTTAAGCTGTAGCCTCTCAAATAAATAAATAGATGGCAATAGTTTTCTGACAATATGTGACACACCCTAGTTTTTGTTAAGTATAAGTGTCATTAGTGTCCTGAACTGAAATCAGCCAGCGGCAACAGCAATATTTCGCAGAATAGGCTCTTTCTCGTTGCCAGGCGTTCAAATAGCCCCCGGTTACGTCCGCTGGACGAGTCCATTTTTACGGAAAAGGGTAGTTCCAACTTTGCAGGGAGTTTTTTTTAATTTTTGTAGACAGTCGATTACGATCTGCCGAGTGGGACGAGCTGCGCTCTCGTGGCGGAGGTGACGTGACGATGTGAATTGTTTGTTTTTTTTTTATTTTCATTGGACTTAATTTAAAATCGTTGTGTCATTTGTATTATAACTTAAGGTAAATTCAGTTGCTAAGTAAATGTAAATGTAGAATCAATTTTATGTGTTAAGATTTATATATTTGTGTAATGTAAACCACTGCATCTTGAATGGAAAATAAATGAGCTTGGAACCGGATTTGAAATGGTGTTTGTCTGAGATCAGCCCTTCCAGGACTCCGGATAACCAACCGCTCGCCTCTCTTCGATCCTGGGTCTCCTCATATGTTATTATTGCACATCATAGTATCTTAATTGTATAATGGGACTATATGAAGGGAGCTGGTCTGCGACTTGGTGCAACGAGTTTTGAGTAGGTGACAATAGTGCAGGGTTGTACCAGAAAATAAGACGTTTTTGAATATATTCCGTGACTGTAACATGAACCAACTGTTTATATATTTTTTTCCATGTCCGCTCTCGATGTGGAGCATATGGTCTTATAACGGAGGTATCTTAACAGAATTTTTCTACGAGAACTGATTGTTAATCAGTTGCTCAACCTCTTTTTTTAGAAGAGAGTAGGGATAAAAGGATAGGGTTAGGACATGACTAATAGTTAGCTAATCGCTTTCGCTACGCCCCGTGAGGATGGGATGGGTGGAAGGAAGGACTCAGACTACGAACAGAAGTCCATAAATCGATTGAAAGATAAATCTATGAAAACCGTCCGCACCGGGAATTGAGCCCGAGACATCCGTAACCGTAGCCGGCGACGCTACCAACTGCGCCACGGACGCCGACAATCGTTTATATACCTTGTGATTATTAATTTAATTTTATATAAATAGTCCTGTTTTCATTGTATTTTTATCAGTTGATAATGCTCGTGATGAGCAAAAGCAGTCCTGATCATTATAAACTTATAGAAGTGGTACAAACAAATTGTGTTTTATTTTTAAAATACTACCCTATTATAATGACGTTCTACCAAGTAAATGGCATTTCAATTAAGTAATGACAATTCTCAATTTCTAGGAATTATTACCACCTGTCAGTAAAAGC